>JAKTWE010000050.1:0-64668 GCA_030581955.1 Kurtzmaniella fragi | reverse complement strand
GAGAGGTAGTTGAGATTGAATGTTGATCTATGCGAAAAAAAAACAAACTACCAAAAAAGAAAAAAAAAAAAAAAAAAAAAAGAGAAACAAAAAACAAAAAAGCAGTACCATTTTTAAAGCTTCTAAAGCTCCAGAATGCTCTGGCGAAACTCTCTCCTGGCCGAATTTATACGATTATAACTCCAGAATTGGTCACATAAAGCCCCATCAAGTAATATACTACTCTGTAAAAACCATTCTAGTGATTATAATTAATATTTTTATTACTTTTCTCCTATCTATAAATACAAGTGTTTACGCCGCACACAACTCTTCAAATAACGTTTCCTTTGGTTTCAAGTCTATCTCATCAACATGAGAGGATTTTACAAGCTTGAAAGCCCCAGTACCGATACTCATGGTTTGACCCAAAATAATACATTCAGAGACACCTTCAATCTTATCATTCTTCATGTAAAAAGCAGCGTCGAACAAATGATCAGTGGTTTTTTCGAAAGAAGCAAGTTGCAATACTGAATCTCTCATTTTACTAAGTCCAAATCTTGTGATTCCAAGAACTTCTCCCTTATAAGTCATAACATCCCCTAAAAGTTGAATATGACGAGGATCAACACTCATACCATGCTTACTCATAGTATAATCGATTTCTCCAATGATAGAAGCTCTTGCTGCTTCAATACCCAAAACTTGCATCACTTCCAAAACATGATTGGTTCTCGTTTTGGTACCAATAACACCATCGGTACTCATGACTTCTTTCAAACCATATCCTTCTACAAGCAATTCTTTCTTATTATCATCCCTAATGTTGATAACTGCACGTGAAATGTTGGGCAACCCTTTAATGCACACTTTTGGAAGAGCTCTCTTTAATTGTTGCATTCTGAAAAATAGAGAATTACTAGAATTGTCCGTTTTACCATAATCTGCCGAAGCATTTCTTGCCAAATCAACACTCTTAGATTCTCTTAAAGTCACCAAAACATTGATCTTATCGCGACCACTAATGGAAACATCACCGGGTAAAATTTTCAATTTTGGTGCCTTGGTAAGTGCATGAGCAACACCTTCAATAGTCAATTCTAATTGAAGTTTTTCAATAGTCTTCAAATCAATTCTAATTGTCAAAAACGCCATTTCATTTTTATAAACATCTTCCACGTAGAAAGCAACATCTTCAAGTAATGTCTTTTCAATTCTACCCTTTACCACACGAGCGGCAATTTCATCATTGTCATTGACTAACACAGAATTAATGATAGGTGTCAGAATAACCTTGGAAGCATTGATAATTTCCTTAATACGAGGAACACCCAATGTAACATTCATAGAGGCCACACCAGCAAAATGGAAAGTTTTCAACGTCATTTGAGTACCAGGTTCTCCAATAGAATGGGCACCAATAGCACCAACTGCGGTACCAGGTTCCACTCTTGCTCTTTTATATTTATACATACTTTGTTCTAAAAATTTACGAACAGAAGCATCAGAGATTTTCAACAATTGATTCACTGCATTCAATTCACGCGAAGATTCATGCTTAAAACCAGGGTCAATTCTATTGTAACAAGCTTTCAAGCCTTTACTTTCTCTGTATTGAGCCAATGTAATTGCCTTGGAATCAATATAATCTCTAAGAGATTGGTAGAATGCTCTTTCGGCATCATTTTGATCAACATAGGCAATATTATCATCCTTATTATCTACAAGATGACCCAAGTTGTCAAATCTGATTAATTTGTCTTCAAATGGCTTAACAATAGAATCAACAACTTGAAGAATTTCATATGGAAGTAAACCTTTTTCATTGATATCAAATGTGATGTTGAAAGCATGATCCCATTGTCTATTGAAATTCACTGGTTTAGCATCACCTTCCATATCCAATGGATCCAATCCATCACCACCATAGGTAAATTGGACAATACCATTGGAAGAATTACGGACAGTATTATCATACAGAGCAGACAAATCTTCCAAAGATTTCATCAAACGACGAGACATATAACCAGTTTCAGCAGTTTTCACTGCAGTATCAACCAAACCTTCTCTACCAGAAATTGCATGGAAAAGAAATTCGGGAGGAGTTAAACCAGAATAGAAAGAATTTCTGACGAAACCTTTAGATTGAGGAGTCTTGGAATTTTTAGTGAAATGAGGAAGAGATCTATCTTGGAAACCATCAGGAACACGATTACCAGAAATGATTTGTTGACCAACAACAGCCACCATTTGAGAAACATTCAAAGTAGAACCCTTGGACCCACAATTGGCCATAATCAACGGAGCATTAGCAGCATCCAACTCTCTAATACATACATCACCGACTTCTTCTCTAACTTTCGACAAAAGACCCCCAATTTTAGCTTCTAATGTTTGTTCTTCATTACAACCAGGTTGAGTTTCTAATTTGCCCTTATTATATTGGTCAATTAATTCGTCACATTTAACGTAAGCTTGTTCAACCATTAATTCCTTTTTATTTTTTAAATCTTGTCCTGGAGTAACATCGTTAATACCAATTGAAAACCCTCTATTACCCAAATATCTAGCACAAAGTTTAGCCATTCTATTCATGGCATTTGCAGCTTCATCTGGACCAAAATCTCTTAATATGGTATAGAAAACAGAGTGCTTTTTACCATCACCCAAGGTGGATTTGTCCATATGACCACTCAAAATTTGAGATCCACGAATAATGACATATCCATCATTTGGAGACATTTCCATAGGAAGACCTTTAGCAGGAGGGATAAAAGTCTTATTTTTGGCATCAACATTAATAATGACTTTACTCTTTTTATTTGGTCTGATTAAAAGGGAAAATACTTGTTTACCAGTCCAGAGCATAACTGGCTTGAAAATCGAGGGAGGAGGGATGTCGAACTGAATATCAGCATCGGACATCATGCAAAGAAGTTGGACCAAAGTGGCTCTATCAAAGAAGGTATCTTTATAAGAAATTAAGTAAGATCCAGTAATAAAATCTTGAGTAGCTGCGATGATAGGTTCTCCAGATTTGGGGGTCAACATATTGTTTTTCACACCCATTAAATTAATGGCTTCAGCACGAGCTTCTTCAGTTTGAGGAACATGTAAATTCATTTCATCACCATCAAAATCAGCATTATATGGAGTACAAACACATTCATTAAGTCTAAAAGTACGCCAAGGACGAACTTTGGCATAATGAGACAAAATCGATAATCTATGTAAGGAAGGTTGACGATTGAAAAGAACCACATCTCCATCTTCAATATGACGTTCTACTACATCTCCAATACGTAAATTCTTAGCCAATTTGACTCTATCACCATAACGTAAATTACGCTTTGAAAGTTCGTCTTGTTTCATAACGTAATTGGCACCTGGATGTAAATTAGGACCATTGACAATTAATTGTTGTAATTTCTTACGATTGTACCTCGTACATTTCTCAGGATATGTCAATACTTTAGCAACTCTATCAGGAACTGCAACTTCATCAATTTTTAAGTTTGGATCTGGAGAAATAACAGTACGACCGGAAAAATCAACTCTTTTACCCGACAAATTACCTCTAAAACGACCTTGTTTACCTTTCAAACGTTGACAGAACCCTCTAATAGGTTTCAGCAGCTTAGCACCCCCACCTCCAGCTGAAGGTAAAAGAGCAGGATTGGCAGAATCAGAATTAATATACATGGCTACCAGAAGTTGTAAATAATCCCATTGTTCCATCAAATTGTTGATAGAAATCCCCTTTTCAATACCAGCACGGATAAGAGATGAAGTCCAAACAATTTCTGTAAGTTTGACGGTTAAATCGTCTTCATTCGATTGAGCATCCATCATGACGGAAGGACGAATACATACCGGTGGAGCAGGTAAATATCTCCAGATATAGGTTTCTGGCCTACCACCTCTAGAAGGGTCCAAACCAAAGAATTCACAGTCCAGAGGAGTGATTTGTTTGAATAAATTCAACACTTTCAAAGGATTTAAATCATCATAGACTCTTTTGACAAATTTTTCTAATTCTGGATTTCTCAGAAACACTCCGTCGAATTCTCGATCCCATAGGTCCTTTTCAGGGCACAGTTTCTTCCCAATCCATCTAAAAGTGTCATGAACGATTTTCAAGGCAGCAGGTCCAGCACCCAGAGCAGCCTTTTTAACCACTCCATTAACATGATTACACTTCAAACAACGACGTTGCTTTTTACATTGATCGATGATTTTCTTTAAAATCTTCATTCTACGTAAATTATCAATGTTGGGACGTCTTAAATCAACCAAAAAGGATCTTTTCATATCTTCATCCAATAACACAGCAGAACAATTTTTACAAATACTCTGCAACACCAGAATGACCAGTTTGAAGTACCCTACGTGGAACACTGGAAGAGCCAATCGAATATGTCCAAAATGGCCATGACAAGTGGCTAAATCCCCTTGACATGTCTGACATTGGCTAGCATTACTCGACACCCCCATTTTGGTGTCTAAGGCACCGCCTATTTTAGGAGTTCTTCCCTTCTCCAAATCGTACAAATCTCGAGTCAAGACTTCGACCTCCGATTGCGCGAGGATCTCGTTGGCTGACAACGCACTAAACTCAAGACCTTTGATGGTCTTGGGCGCTACGTCCACCACGACTTCTTTCATGATTGATGAGATGAAATAATTTCGCAACTGAAGATGAGATTTTTGAGAGTGCGATGTGATGTGCGAGGAAGCGGTGGGAGACGCTGGGGGTGGGAGGTACTGGTGCGACTACTGGTGCGATACTGTGCGATACTGGTGCGATACTGGTACTGTCAATACTACTGCGGCTACTGGTGCGACTGCGACTACTACTATTACAACATATAACGCTATCGGCTGGTACTCTACTGCTGCCACTGCCTCATACAATGGCTATGACTGGCAGTGATCTACGTGTATGTAGTAGCGCATTGAGCCCACTGCCATTTCGATCCACGCCCACGTGACGTCCTACATATAGCCACGACCCGCGCCATTTGCTCTCCCATTCTCCCATTCTCCTGCCTCCTGCACACTCCCTCTCCCACCTATTTCCTGTACCTCCTCCGTCATTCTTCTTCAGTGGCAATGTCGAAAGAAACAGAACAACCAAAGCCAGAAGACGAATCCAAGGTCATCAAGACCCTCGAGGAGGACGACGAGTTTGAGGATTTCCCCGAAGACGCTCAATTTGCCGCAAAACCCGCCAACAACACCGCTAATTTGTGGGAGGAAGATTGGGACGATGAAGACTCCAACGACACCTTCGTGCTGCAACTCAGAGACGAGTTGAAGAAGAACCAGAAAAGTGTATAGTATACGAGCCTGTGGGCGAGGGTTATAGAGATCAAATAGGTTAATAAAAACGAAAACGGGTCCTAGTAGCGAAGTAATTGTGCTGGTGTCAGTGAAGTCTGTTCCACCAACACTCACTCAAACACTTAATCACTCCATCTTTCCATCTGTCAATCCTACAGCATTCTCTCTTTATCTACCTACATCTCTACTTAATCTCTCTTACTTCATTTATTCTATCTTACCCTTATGCATAGAAATTCACCGATTTCAGCTTCCTGGCTTGAACTTCTCCTATGGCTTCTACAAAATCTTCATGTTTAATCAGAGACTTCCCGTTTCTCAACGCAATCATCCCTGCTTCCACCGTCACCGCCTTCAACTGAGCTCCGTTGAATTCATCTGTAGAACGCGCCAATTCTCTCCAATTCACTGAATTATTGTCACAATTAAGCTTACGTGCATGGATCTTCAACACAGACTCTCTGGCATCTTCAGTGGGAAGTGGGAACTCAATCTTACGATCTAATCTACCTGAACGTAACAATGCAGGATCCAAAGTATCCACTCTATTGGTGGCTGCTAACACTTTCACTCTATCATCAGATCCGAACCCATCCAATTGATTCAAAAGTTCCAACATCGTTCTTTGTACTTCCCTATCACCACTCTTATCAGAATCAAATCTTTTGGTTCCAATAGCATCTAATTCATCAATGAATATAATGGTTGGAGCTCTTTCTTTGGCCAATGCAAACGCATCTCTGACCAATTTGGCACCATCTCCAATGAACATTTGAACCAATTGAGGTGCAGCAAGCTTCAAAAAAGTGGCTCCTGATTGAGCAGCACATGCACGAGCTAAAAGGGTCTTACCTGTTCCTGGAGGTCCATACATAAGTGCACCTTTTGGAGGTTTAATTCCCAATTTTTTAAATTTATCAGCTTGCTTCATTGGTAATACCACTGCTTCAATCAATTCTTCAATTTGTTTATCCAATCCTCCAATATCCGAATAATCTTCAGTTGGTTTTTCATCAACTTCCATCGCCTTGACTCTAGAGTCATATTCCAGGGGTAAAGTATCTAAAATAAGATATGAATCCTTGTTGACACCAATCAAATCATTAGGTTTAAGATTGGCAGGATCTACAAGCCCAATAAGGGGTAAGAAAATCGTTTGTCTAGTGGACGTTTTAATCACCGCCGATTTCCCAGAACGGGTAGCATCCTGATCGATGTTGGCACCTTGTTCAAGAGCTGCAGATTCAACGTCCATGTTCAACAATTCAACCACATTCCCCACCAAGTACGGAAGCTGCTTGTTGTTGTTGATTTTCTCTTGATTATCCTTGATCCTTTCCAACATCATGGTTTTCTCATGGGTCAATCTTTGGGACTCCAGACGCATCACCTTGATATCATTATCAAGTAGTTTGGTTCTGTTTATGATGTCTTGGTTCAGCAAGCTAAGGATTTCTTGATCTATCACGTTTTCCTGCTCATTGGCTTCTATTTCTTCTAAAGTGCTCATGGTGGCAATAGCAAATATTGAAAATAATAAATCTCAAAATCTCAAACCTGTTAAATCCAAAAAGAATCTTATTTATACAGGAAGATAAGATGTTAACCAGCGAAGAAGTTGACAAGTTGCGGGAAAAGCTGCTACAAGGTGAGTATACAGGTGGACGAAGACGACGGGTGGTGCTCAATCGATGGGGGGGTGCAAGTGCCAAGTACAACCTTGGAAGGGAGGGTGAGGGGAGCCGAACAAGTGTCAACACCACACCGAAACCTTAAAATGAAGTACTAACATAGCGCGCGAGTTATCGTATTCACCGTACTCGAAATTCAGGTATGTAGAGAGTAAGAGAAAGAGGAGAGGGGATCGAGAATGAGAAAACGAAGTCTGGAGACAAACTGGGGTGATTGATAGGTTGATTATTAGAGATAACTGGATATATAGATGGATTGATTAATAACTGGCAGATATGTAGAACAGACACAAGGAGGGTAGTCAGATCTCAGGACATTTCCAACCAACAAATACTAACTTAGGGTCGGATGCGCCATCCTTTGCGAAGACGATCAAATCTTTTTGGGAGCAAACATTGAAAATGCTAGTTATGGAGCTTGTATCTGTGCCGAGAGAACTGCCATAACTCAAGCAGTGGTATGTATACTTTAATTTATAAAATGGGTTGATTACTAACTTAGATGAACGGTTGCAAAAGATTTAAAGCGTTTTTCATTTCCAGTGACATGGATGAATTTATTTCTCCATGTGGAATTTGTCGTCAATTCATCAGGGAGTTTCTGAAAGATGTTCCTATTTATATGCTTGCTGCGGATGGGAGATATAAGATGATGACATTGGCCGAGCTTTTGCCTGCTAGTTTTGGACCTGAGCAGTTGTTGTGAGGGAAAGTCGAAATTAGAAAAGAGAGCATGAAATAAGTAACACTGGTAATAGGTGAGAACGGTGAATAGATATAGACAAGAGTGGCCACAGAATTGTACAGCTAGATTGAAAACACAGAAAGCGACAACTATTGTACGCATAAAGCCGCAGATAGATCGATGAGAGAGAAATGTCAACTATTGTATTTCTCTTTTAATTATAAATCAGTATACTTATCAAGACTTGTAGCTCACTAATCAAATTACCGTGTTTTTTCACCATTTATTTTTATTTTCCCGCAATTTTATCTCTAATTTAGCCACTAAATATAAAAAACCAATTATTTTTTTACAAAGTCATCGGTATTTTGTCGCCAAGTCTTGCCGTCATCTCCATTTCCATCTTCCTATTGCTCATTTCTAGACTTTGTGTGCACTCTGCAATTTTTTAATCTCTTCTTCTCATTACATCCAATGACTTCTGTTTGTGCATCCCCAAGCTGTGGAAAGGACACCGAGTCCAACCTCAAGTGTCCCATTTGTTTGAAAGAGAACTTGAACGCCGTCTTCTGCAACCAAACTTGTTTCAGAGGCTCTTGGACTTACCATAAAGCATGCCATAAAAAGGACGAAAGTTCCGAAGAAAATTATGATCCATTCCCTCAATTCACCTATGCTGGATCATTGCATGCCTCCTATCCCTTGAGTGCTCGTAGGGCCATTCCTAAACATATCAAGAAGCCAGACTACGCTCAAACTGGGAGACCCATCAGTGAAATCAAAAATGACAGAGTGGGTAAAATCACTCAATTGGCTGGTAAAGATTTAGACAAAATCCGTAAAGTAGCCCACCTTCTGAGAGAAATTTTGGATATTACTGCATCTCATATTAAACCTGGAATCACCACTGATGAGTTGGACTCGATTTTACACCGAGAATGTGTCAAAAGAAACGCCTATCCATCTCCATTGAATTATTATAATTTCCCTAAATCCATATGTACTTCATTAAATGAAGTGATTTGTCATGGAATCCCCGATCAAACTGTATTAAAAGATGGAGATATTATTAATTTAGATGTGACTATTTATTATTTAGGGTTCCATTCCGATTTGAATGAAACCTATTATGTTGGTGATAAGGCAAGATGTGATCCTGACATTGTCAGACTTGTAGAGACAACGCGAGAATGTTTGGATTTGGCAATCAAATCGGTCAAACCTGGGTTAGCATACCGTGATATTGGGAATATTATTGAAGATCATGCTACCAAAAACGAATGTTCTGTGGTTAGAACTTATTGTGGACATGGAATTAATCAGTTGTTTCATTGTCAACCCAATGTTCCTCATTATGCCAAGAATAAGGCCGTGGGTGTAGCCAAACCAGGTCATGTATTCACCATTGAACCTATGTTGTGTTTGGGAACTTATAAGGATCAAACATGGCCTGATAATTGGACTCTGACTACTCAAGACGGGAAATATTCTGCTCAATTCGAGCATATGTTGTTGGTTACAGAAGAAGGAGTAGAAGTATTGACTGCTAGAAAGGATGATTCTCCTGGAGGAGCTGTGGCTAGAATATAGGTAGTGAATAGACAGATGAGAGATATGATGTAGACAGTAGGATAGTACGTAGACGCCTGATTGTGACAGCCGAAGTAAGTATAAACAGCAGTACCACACCACTGACCAATGTTCGCTATTCTTGCCTCCTCCCGAATACGCTTGAGTACTTGTCACTAACAATTTTCCATCCACTCAGCTAACCACGCAACCAACAATATCCGTCCCCTCCCAGATATACTTATTTTACCATACTCATACCACTCCCCGCGATCCGCTCCCTCAGAATCTCCCACTTACAAGTCTCCCAAATCTACACGCACTCTCTCAAATTTTCACCGATCTGGTCAACATACTCATCAGCCGGCAGATCGCGTCCTGACACCGCCCACTGGACGTCCTTACCCATGTTTCAACACCTCACGTACTCAGATCTTTACCTCAGCCCCGAATAGTCCCACCCAAACCTTTCTATCCTTCTCTGCACTTATCTTTTCGTCCATATTCCTTGCCGCCTCCATAATATTTTCACTCCCAATCCTCCATACAACACGTACCTTCTATTATGTTCTCGAAATAAATTTGTTTTTCGATTTTCTTTTACCACCAAATAATGTCGTCTTCAATTCAGTTGCTTAACCCTAAAGCTGAGTCCTTAAGACGTACTCAGGCACTTCAAGTGAACACTGCGGCTGCACAGGGTCTTCAACTGGTGTTAGCATCCAACTTGGGGCCCAAGGGAACCTTAAAGATGCTTGTTGATGGAGCAGGAGGAATCAAATTGACCAAGGATGGGAAAGTTTTACTTTCTGAGATGCAAATCCAACATCCAACAGCTGTGATGATTGCCAGAGCTGCCACTGCCCAAGATGATGTGGCTGGGGATGGTACCACCACTGTCGTGTTACTCGTGGGTGAATTGTTGAAGCAAGCAGAACGTTTTATTTCTGAAGGTGTACACCCAAGAGTGATCACTGATGGATTCGAACAAGCCAGAGAAGCTCTGTTAAAATACTTGGATCAGTTCAAAACCACTCCAACCGATTTTGATCGTGAATTGTTATTACAAGTCGCTAGATCTTCTCTTTCCACCAAAGTCAACAATGAGCTCGCTGAAGTATTAACTCCTATTGTTACCGATGCTGTTCTTAACGTTCAACAAATGCACGAAGGTAAAACTGATTTTGATTTACATATGATTGAAGTCATGCAAATGCAACATGAAACCCCAAAAAAGACTCAGTTGATCAAAGGTTTGGTTTTGGATCATGGTGCTAGACATCCTGATATGCCTAAAAGAGTTGAAAATGCTTATGTTTTAACTTTAAATGTTAGTTTGGAATATGAAAAAACTGAAGTTAATTCCGGTTTCTTTTATTCTAACGCTGAACAACGTGAAAAATTGGTTGCCCTGGAACGTAAATTCGTAGATGAAAAATTAAAGAAAATTATAGATTTGAAAAATGAAGTATGTGGTTTGGATCTGAACAAAGGTTTTGTCATTATTAATCAAAAGGGTATAGATCCAATGTCTTTGGATGTCTTAGCAAAGCACAATATATTGGCGTTAAGAAGAGCTAAAAGACGTAATATGGAAAGATTACAATTGGTTTGTGGAGGTGTTGCTCAAAATGCCGTGGATGATTTATCTCCTGAAGTTTTAGGTTTCTCTGGTTTGGTATATGAACATACTATTGGCGAAGAAAAATTCACTTTTGTTACTGAGAATAAAGATCCAAAATCTGTCACTATTTTAATTAAAGGTGCGACAAATCATGTTTTAAAACAAACTAAAGATGCTGTTAGAGATGGTTTGAGAGCTGTTGCAAATGCCATCAAAGATAATGCCCTTTTACCAGGTGCAGGTGCCTTCTATTTAAGTTGTAATGACTATTTGTTAAATAAGAAGAATAAAATCGCCTTGGGTAGAAATAAATCTGGTGTCCATGCCTTTGCTGAATCTTTATTGATTGTTCCAAAGACTTTATCTACTAATGCTGGTTTGGATTCTTTAGAAACCATTTCTAACTGTCAAGACGAAATTGCTGAAGACAGAATTGTCGGGGTTGATTTAAATACTGGTGAACCAATGGATCCTACCATTGAAGGAATTTGGGACTCTTACAGAGCTTTAAGAAATGCTATATCTTCTGCTACTGGTATTGCATCCAATTTACTTTTATGTGACGAATTATTAAAGGCTGGTAGATCCTCTTTGAAGGAAGGAGGTCAATAAATAGAATAATAAACAATATAAGCTGGAAAAAAGTAGAAATATTAATAAGAAATTTTAACCTAAAAAATAACGAGCTTCTTCTGGTCTGATCAAGACTTAACAATAAATATTTGGCAATGATTCATCCATATATGGTGATGTTAGTGAAGAAATATGCATGGATTTGACACAATAATTGGGTTTAAAGATTGCATAAAAAATAAATTTCATCAGTTGGACTGGATATGGCAAAATCAAGTCAATTTAATGACTAAGGCATTAATACGCAGTTGCTGAAGAATCATACTGAAGCTAACGATTGTAATTTCACCGCAAATAACCAAGTTTGAAGCTCGAATGGGCCCTGAACGGCATAAAAAAAAAACTCAATATAGTGACGTACGGCGTAAATCACAACTACATATAATCGAACAAGGTTTCACTTAAACCAAATAGTCAAAATATCGTATGATCATCCAACGTCAACCAACAAGCATATAAAAATAATAAATACTCACAAATATCTCCATTTACTAAATGAAAAGAGGTCTGGGGGTTCCAATAAATATCAATGACGCTATTGTTTAAGCCACACAGACCGATTAAAAACTCTAAATGTTCTGCTTCGGATTGCAACGTACAAGAACTTTAATAATCACTACCTTACCATATCTTTATTACCCAATAACACTCTTATAATCTTAAGCACATTCACTTCAAAGCTCAAACCAACCTAACAAACATTACATGTAAATCGTACTTGTTGAATTAAATAAATTCTAGCCCAAACTTCCATACACAATAACACCAGTATTTAACAAATTCAGCCTCGTCCCCCTTTCTTTAAACTTTCCCTTTCGTTTGTCTTTAAAGTTTTTTTTTTTAAAATCCTTTATCGTTATTGCATGAAAAAAAAGTCTTCTAACCTTTTGATAGAAACTAGTTAATGTTCAATTTCCTACTTTTAATTGCATTGATTTCATAAACCTACAGCATTAATTCAAATTTTAGTGCATCTAAATTTTAACGATTAAATCACTTGTCGCTTCTATAAGTAGTGTTACCAAATTAATAATTAGGAAAAAAGCAGGGGAAAATAAATCGGAAATGTTTATTTTGAAGTTCAATATTAACATTTTTGAATATACTTAAATTGGGTTGACAAACCAAAACGTAACTGCAAAAATTAAGATTACGAAACAACTATATGTGCAATGTATGCACTATTAATTGAGGTTTTTTTTTCACTTAAATTTGTTGACTTTGTTGGTCCGGTGTTTCTTTATTCCTCAAATTGGGGTAACAAAAGTTTTACTTGATTTTCTTGATGGAATGTGTAGATATTTTCTAATTTAGAAATATCAGCACACTCCAATGCATGAATTTGACTCTTTTTTTCAGTAGGCTCGGAAAATCTTCACTAATTGCCACTACAAATCTGCAATTTCTCAATAACTCCATACAGTTGATTAGAAAATAATAGACAAATATATTTAAATTTAAACTACAATTATTGAATAACATTGTGAATATCACTTACTCATGTTATACTCCTCTTTCAAAGCAAATATCCTTTAAAATTAGCCTTTTTTTTCTTATCAAGTTGCTAGCTCAAACCACATTTCAAGACCCTGAGTCAGTATCTGGATTGGATCCATGCATGTGACTGATCAAATAATAAACCAATAAGGGAAAAAAATCACGGACCCACAGTTTCCGCTTACGTCGGAAGTGGAGAAACTGAACAAGCGAAATAAGTTTATAGGAATTGAAACAGTCAGTGAATGCAATTTAATGTAATGTTTCAGAGAAGAAATAAAAAATAAATTGATTGAAAATAAAACTTTTAGTTGGCACCACCAAACCATAGAATATAAGTAAAGTTACCCAAGTATTTTAAATTTATACATATATTTTTAAGCTGGGTTGGGGTCCAATAGTGAATATTAAGTAATGACCGCGGTCTAACAAAAACATTTGGCATTATTAAAGTATAATTCCAAGTTTTAGTTAAATTGTGGGCCGGCAAGACATATCTACCCGGCTGGGATATTTGAAATTAGCTGTTCTTATGCGACTGTTGAGATCTATTTTAACGTTTGAGCGTTAGTTTCGCAAATTACGAAATGCATATGTGCGTTGATAACGCGTAGTTAGCTAAAATTGTTAATTATCAAATATAATATTTAAAAGAAAAGTCTATTTATCATATATGGAATAAGTAAATAAAAGATATACCCGAGTTAGAGTTTGATTGCAAATAATTAGAAAAAGTGATTATGTAGCAAAGAAGAAAATTCATTCTTTTTCTTGAAATTAAATTCAGTTCATATCATTTGGTCCTCTTCTGGAAATACGACGTTAAATGATTTAAAATGAAAAACACGAAAAATAATCATTGATTTATTACAGCGATGACGCAGAAATGAAAGTAACTAGTCATATTTAAACAAGCGTTATCAATTGGAATAATATAATTAGTTGTAAAAACAAAAGTAAAAACATCAAAAAGTATTCAATCCTAAATCTCTGCATTCTTTCAATTCTAATCAATGTACTATTTATAAGAAAACCAACTGAACTTTGCAGTAAAATAAAGTAAATTTATGTGTTCCAAAATGTGGTTTTACTTATTAAATGTTGAGAATGCCACTTTAATTTCTTAGGTGCCGTTTGTATTCAAACTTGCATCGAGTTAACAACTGTTTGTAATTCTTAGTAAGCTTTTTTCAAACTAAAAACATAACTAACTAATTTGGTGATTTCTGTTTTTGGCATCAATTTTACATTTCTTACTTGACTTTTACTCTATTTACCTACAAATCTCTTTGTTCAGATTCCTTTCAATTAAAACTTACTACATACCCCTGATTTGGAAGAAGTACGAAATATCAACATATGAAAATATCATCTATACTTAGTATTTGTAGATGTTAAACACTCATCAAATTGAAAGTTTATGCCCCCAATATAATTAATCAAATTTGTTCCAGACTTATGATATGCGTGATAGAACCCGTCGATCGTACCAATTAATAATTTTACTGATTGGTGAAAAAATAATAGCACGGCAGAATCATAGTCATATTGTGAGGTAATGAACCAAGAATAATCAATGTTTTCATACAAACAGGGCGGGGTGAAATGCACTGGAATGTACCTGAACGTAATGCTCCATTTAACCGGCTCTTTTGGTTCCATGTATCTATAGAAAGAAAGCGTTTGTTGGATGTTTTACTATTCAAATTTATTTTTTCTGAGACATGCATTAACAATTTCTTGACTACCGCATAATAAAACGTCGATCGGCTAAATGTTTAAGAACTCGAAGTTAAACCCGGAGCGTCTGAAGAGTTGATGGATAAAAAAAGAAAAAAAAAACAAAAAAACAACACCGATCGAAACACGGGTAAATTCTTTGAAGTAGCAAACCTGCTTATGTCAAAGGCACTCAAAGAGGGGATCAAATTACCAGATCAACCCATTTTTTCATTTTCAATCAGTGCAACAAGCTTAATTTACTTGATTATACAACTGCAAATAATTCAGTGTGATGAATGCGAAAGAACCAGTCAACATAAAAATAAAAGATTAAAAAAAGATAGAATAACATAAACAGGAAACTACACAGATCTTCTATTATATTCAACAAAGAAATGACTTGTTTAGAAGTAAACCATAAGAAAATATTCGGAAAATAGAAATGAATAGTTGTAAATAATTTATCCACAATTTCCTTTTATGTCAATACGCACATTGGGCGCAGTGTTATTTCACGAGTTGTAGAAAATTAGGCTGCATCTTGCTGCACGTTGAAAGATGAAGAGCGGTTGCACTTTTACGTCACGTGGGATTATTCTCGAGGGGAACTTCGGTTGTGGGTATACATAGATAAGTATAGGATGCCCAACATTGGAATAGAAATATATAAATCAAAGGATTCTCTTCATCTCTTAAAAAGTTCTCTTTTCTTGATTAAGAAATCATACATTAGATCTCGTTTGAACATCAGAGAAGAACAAAATAATACGACAATTTATGGGAAACTTTTACCTGCAAACTTTAACTGCTAATATTTTCTCCAAATAAGATCTTTTAGCAAAGTGAATATCATTCATTAGTGGGAATAACAGAAAGAGTGAAACAAGCAACTGCAAAAATTTAATTTATTTACTTTGACACTCTACTTTGACACTAAAAATTATTCCAATTTATAGGAAAAAGTTTTTGTTAGAAAAGTTAACTATATTAATACTCGAGTAAAATTATCATTGGATTACTTTCAAAGTCTTGACATTTGCAACATTGTTACCATTCATAGCTTGACCAAAAAGAAACGAAATCAGTTTTATAATTATTTTTCAGAAAAATCTTTATATCCGTTTGATCATTTTTATTTTCTTACCTTGGGACTAAGCGAAGAAATTTATCAAAAAAACAAACTTTCTAAGGGATAAAAAATTGATTGATTGAAAATAATTGAAATTAAACCTATAAGATTAAAAGAGGTTAATATTCTATAATTTATAAACAGTTTTAAACATTTAAGTTGTTTATAAAAAAAAAACATTTAGTACTGTTAAAAAGTGATTGGCATAAAATTACTTTAACTTTCTATATATAGCTCCACATTTACAGCTGCAGGTATTGCCGGGGAGGGACAATCAATAAGCTCATTTTTCACCCGCATATTCTTAATTGGGTATAACACCGCAGTGCTTGATTTTAACTTGGAAAAAAGGTGCTCAATAAGGTTTACACAAGAAATACTAATATGTCAAATAATAATTGGAATCCTACTAAATGGGAGGATGACGAGAAAAACTTAACTTCTTTACAACAACCATTTCAAATTAATGGATCACAACAAACAAATTCACAATATCATCCACATACCGCAACAAATAATATCATAACCGCAAGCACAAATCATACTAATAGTCATATCAATTCAACTAATAATAATTCTAGTATGCAACAGAAAGCTCCACAAGGATTACTGATGATTTCAACTCATCCATATCAATATTATACCTCTTCAGGTCCTATTACAAGCAATGGTGAATATTCTCAAAATGGTTATCAAGAAGATGGCATAAATAACATATCACAATATAGTCGAACTGCATCCGTTGCAGAACCTCAAAGTATATCTACAACCTCAAATAATTCAATGGGGGCGCCAAATTCAACTACTTTATCTTCTTATAATTCCACTGGTGGTGCTCCAAATGACTTATATCTTAGAGAACAATGGAGTTCACAATACCAATATTCCAGTGGAGTTTTAAGAACTTCTTATGGTATAACTCTGCCCGATTTAAAACATTATAATTCTTCAGCGGAAAATGTTTCTGATCCTAATTATTATAATAGAAATGGGAAACGTTCTTCTACACCTGGTTCTACTAGAAGTAAATCAATATCTTCAGGAATTTCCAAAACCCATGATTTGGAAGTTAGTGGAATAAGAGCAAAATCAGTAACGAAAAGGTCAAGAATGGGATGTTTGACCTGTAGAATGAGAAAGAAGAGATGTTGTGAGATAAGACCAAAATGTACTGAATGTAGTAGACTTGGGCTCAACTGTGTATGGCCCAAACCAGGAACTGAACATAAAAATAAACCAAAAGATGCTAAGCAAGATGAAAATACAATGAACCATGAAGTTTATGGAAAAATCAGAGTACTTCGTGGTATAGTTGAATATAAAAGTCAAATGTCCAGTTGACCTGGAGATTGATTGCAAATTCAATTCATTTATGATATCAATATACAAGAGAATAAATATTTATTTAATTGATTGTAGAAGTACTTCAACTATAAGGTATAAGAAGTAATTCTGATATTTGATTAAAAGGTTGAAAATCACCTCCAATTTTAATACGGCAAACTATATTGAACAGGAAATACAATGAACCTTAAATTATGGAACCCAAACAAGCATCTATTTTAATTTATCATTACATCAATTGAATAAAGTATTGATATTTTTACCAACCCTACAACTATACTAGTTGATCATATCATTAATTTCATTAAATATATATATTTGAAGTTCTACAAATTGATAAATGTGTCAACTAAAATAATCAATAGAGTTGAAAAATACTTCAAAAATATTGTTTAAGCGAAGGAAAAATTGCAGGACCCTGAAAGATAATCAGAAAAAATCACCTGTTCGGAGTCCACAATTCCTGACTCAACACAATAATTTAATAAACTTCGTTTATTAAAGGAGGTATGCTTTTATTAGATTTGTTCTTTCATAAAAGTGGAAGTGGGGAGAAATTATCCAGATGTTATGCAACTACAGTGATTGACATAAAGTTGCATTAGCATAATTCAAAAAATAAGTTAGTTTCAATTGAAATAAATTTACATTTACATGCCCCATCCAAGTAACTCTTGATATTCTACAAATGGTTCAAATAACCAACTTTAATCTATAACAACTATACTTTTGTTTCGACTCAATTATACATCCATCCATCTTCTTCATATAATTTCTCCCTTTTGTTTCTTTCCGCTTATTTTTTTTTAATAATCCACACTCTATATCCCCATACTTTATCTTTATTTTATATATTTGTTTTAGCTTTTTTTTTTTCCATACCATCACATCAGATTTCAAATGTCTTGGATTGATCACGATATGAAAGGGTTTGGGGGCATTAAATGGAATGAATCTTTTTATAAAATGAATGGTATGCGAGTGAATAAACGTAAAAAAAATAGACCAAGCTGATGGTATCAAGCTTTCACTACAAATGTTCGCTCCAACTCAGAAAACCGTCACATAAACAGATGAACCTGAAAAATATACATGTACCCATACCAAGTGAGTAAATAATTGCATTAAATGCCATAAGCGGTATTAAGGTTGCAAATACGAGTATTTGGAAATCCGTAGTTTAAATTTGATTAAATCGCCGTGACAGTGTCGTAAATCGGCATTATCTAAATTTCAATGCAGACATATTAACATGGATGTGAAACATGGCATAAATGTAGAATGAAAAGGCTGTTAGACACAGAAACCGTCCTGAAATTAGATAAAAATAACAATTAGCTCAGTTTATCGCAAGTGCTAAATCCAGTGGCCAAATGCAAGTACCAAATCCTTTAAGAAATCAAAAAAATGTGTTCTTTAATAGGAGTTATATACATAAAATACTTAGTGAGCACCCTCCAGTGCAGAATAACACTACCTCAGCATTACATCCCACAAACCGATAATGGAAGAAAACCAATAATTGAAGGAAACATATAGTTGAAGGAAACATACAGTTGAAGAAAACCTATAGTTGAAGAAAACCGGAGCGGATTATTACATTGTAACATCATAAATTTTGCAATCGATTACAATCGACAAAAAAAGATTATTATTGAAGTACTAAACACTAAAAACCGAAACGACTGCGACAGCTTAAATCTACCTTCTGTAAGATTTACAATGCTCATTAATCGCAGCAACCTTTCATATTATCTGACACAGAGTGCCAGGGAAAATGCATTCTGAGTGAGTCTATTTACACGAATTTAGAATTTTAAAACCACCAAAATTACCATACAAGTAAAATTTGATAATCTAGCTCCATCATCATAAACACTATTAAACACCAAGGGAAAAAAAACACTCACAAACTTCCTCATTCCCACCCACTATCTTTACCGATCGCTCAGATAGCTCGCTCCGCTTTTTTTTTTTTTCACTGTCTGATATCTCCTACATACAATTCTATTTACCTTTCATTTCCAAAACACGTATCATCATGTCGAATGAAAGCCTTAGACAGCGCCAAAAAGGTATGTAAAACGAAGCAATGAATCTCCGAACGTCTACTAACAACAGTCTCGCTTGAGCGCATGCTTCATCTTAACAGATCAGAGTTTCATGATCAAGATATAGCCACTGCAACTTCCACAACCACGGACGACCTCATATGGAAGGTTTTAGTGCTCGATAAACGGTCCCAAGCCATCGTTTCATCCATTCTTAGAGTCAATGACTTGTTGAAGTGTGGAGTGACCGTGCACCTGGTCATAAACGCCAAGCGATCGCCTCTCCCTGATGTCCCCGCCGTGTATTTTGTTGAACCTACTCCTGAAAACGTTCGTTTGATTCTTGATGACATTGCTAGCGATAAGTATGATGCTGTTTACGTAAACTTCACTCAATCAATTAATAGAGAATTACTTGAAGAATTTGCCAAGAAAGTTGCTCTCTCTGGAAAGGCTTCTAAAGTTCTCCAAGTATTTGATCAATATTCCGATTTTATTGTCACTGAACCTAATTTATTTTCATTAGATTTGGGCGATGTTTACACAAAATTCCTGTCTCCTTTAACTACCGAAGACGAAATCCATAAATTAGCAGATTCTATAGCAAACGGCTTACTTTCAGCCATTGTTACTCAAGGAAGTGTTCCGATAGTCAGATGTGCCAGAGGAGGTCCAGCAGAACTTGTGGCCACTCAATTGGATCTTAAGTTACGTGATTGGGTTAATAACTCCAAAAACTTACCCGGTGGAAATTCAAATGCTCAACTTCTTCAACAAAGACCAGTTTTTCTTCTTTTGGATCGTCTGTTGGATTTGGCTCTGATGTTTCTGCATCTGTGGATTTATCAATGCATGGTTGCAGATGTTTTACTGTTGAAGCGGAACACTATCACTTTAAAGAAACAAGATCCTTCTAATCCAGAGTCTATCACCACAAAACTGTATGATGTTGATCCAAATGATTTTTTCTGGGCCAAAAACTCCTCCTTACCATTCCCAGATGTTGTAGAAAATGCAGATGCAGATTTGAATTCATACAAAAGAGATGCACAAGAATTATCAGCTAGAACAGGAATCACTTCCCTTTCTGACATTGACCCAAATAATCCTGATGTCGACACACAACATATACAACAAGCAGTCGATGCTTTACCAGAATTAACTGCTCGTAAGGCCACACTTGATATGCATATGGACGTTTTAGCCACTCTTCTCAAAGAACTTGAATCCAAGCAGTTGGACAAGTTTTTTGAAATTGAACAAAGTTTCAATGATCCAAAGATTCAAAATCAATTTTTGACTATATTAAGAGATGAAGCTAAAAAGGATAATACTCAAGATAAACTCCGTACATTTTTAATTTTAACCCTTGTTACTGATTTACCAGATCTGTTTGTTAAAGAATGTGAAAGAATTTTAAAAGAAAAAGCTCCAACTGATGATTTAGCTTCTTTACAATATATTAGGAAATTCAAAGAAATATCCAAACTTTCCCGTATTGCACTTCTGGATGATGCTGGATCTTCAACAGCTACTCCACTGAAAAATACAGGAGCTTTACTTAATGGGTTATCACTGAAACTTTATGGACTTACAGAGGGAAGACTTACTGAAGGATTATCATCTCTTGCTCTGGGTCTTAAAAATTTACTTCCAGACAAAAAACAACTTCCAATAACGAATGTCATTGAAGCAGTGATGGACCCTACCAATGCACATGCAAACCTGGTTCAACTAACAGATGATTACTTGTATATGGATCCCAAACTGCGTGGAGGTCATTCAAAGCAACCAAAAAGACAAACCTATGAAGAAGCCACTGTTTTTGTAATTGGAGGGGGTAATTATTTGGAATATCTGAATTTACAAGAATGGGCAGGTACTAGAATTAAAAAAGTTACATATGGTAGTACATCTATTATAACAGCTGATGAGTTTTTAGATATTTGTGGGAAGTTGGGTAGATTAGAAAAATAGTACAATATATAGTAGCAATACATTTGTTATATACATTTGTTGCAAGGGATTGACTTATCAAGTTTATAATATCAAGTAGAACAGTAAGTTTACCAGCAGAAGCACTGGACCCTGAACAGTACAAGTCAACAACATCATAAGAACCGAGCTTAAATTCAGCCGAATTATCCAAACAGGGCGTGGCAGATTAGCCGTTTGTGCGTGATGTAAATTATGCTTCCTACGGACTGTAGAATTGAATGCCGACTTTATTATACTGCATTATGGGGTTAAAATATTTGATTTACGATTCAAGATAACCTTAAATGCATAAGCTTTAATACATATAGATCTTAACTATTTTTAGCGTAACTAACAATGAAACTCAACAATTTGAATTAGGAATTAAACTACGGTAATTAATTACGTCAAATAATATACAATGATATTTATTTTAACAGTCTAGTACATAATCCATTTCAATACAAATGGAATAAAAAAGAAAAATAAGCATACCCAGCAATTTTGTTAGCCAATACAATTACAAATATCCCTTGGTGTTTTCTAAAAGCTTGGTAGAGCTTTGAGCATCCATAAACAAAATTTCACACTCTTCCACGTCTTCAGTTGTAATCTCATTTCTGTTAGCAGTAGAAGCCAACACACCTGCTGGAGCAAGTAATTGTAAAGAATATCTTAAAGAATGCTTACCTCCATTTTCAGCCAAACGATCTAAAGCTTCAGCTTGAAGTTTAAGACCTTCCACAGTAGCTCTTTTGGCGATAATCACCTTTATTTCATCAACAGCATAAGAAAGAGTTCTAACAATTAAAAGTCTATCAACTAAATCTGGAGGACATCCATGAGGAGCCAATTTATCATCTCCAGATCCACGTACTGGAGTCATTCCTCTATTTGAAGCTAAAACCACAATTGGAGCAATGGTACTTTCCAAAGCTTTATTCAAATAAGTAAAACATTCTATATCAAGCATATTCACTTCATCAATGAATAAAACTCCAGGAATAAGTTCAGCAACTCCTTGATCAATATATTTGGCTACTACACGATTGACTTCAGCTCGTAATTTATCAGTAATTTCAGTTTTACGAGGCTTCAAAAGTTGTCCCATCATAGATAACACATCTTGGCCACCTTGAGGACGAGCATTAGCAACATCTAAATCATGAAGGGTAACGTCTTGAATAATTTCTTTCTTTTTGTGTACTTCTCCCTTTGGTAAAGGAACGTATTCTTCAGCTTCTAAATCGAATTCAGTGGCATAGGCATCTGAACGACCAACTCTCTTGACCGCTCCAGTGTTGGCTTCAATGTATACAACGTCACCAACTGCTACTCTTTCCTTTTGAATACTTTCATAGATACTAGGATCAAGTCTAAGATTCTTTGTTCCCTTGGCAGTCTTCAAACCCACAATCACGTGCAGAATGGTTTTCCCATATCCACCCAATGGATTTTCCAGCTCTTCAGGAGTAAGTTCAATGATCTCACCCTCATATACTTCTTTGGTTTCTCTTATACGAAGTCCAATAGCTCTTCTAAAGTTTTCCATAAGGGCAGCGGTCTTTTTCACTTCGGCACTGTAGAGTTCAGACCCAACAATAGGGCAGAACGGCACCTTAGGACCCAACTCTTGGGAAATAGCAAGTGCCAACGCGGTCTTACCACTTCCTGGGGGGCCTGCAAGTAAAATGGCTCTACCAGACATCTTCTTCAGCTTAATAAGATCAACAACAACACCACAAGCTTCTCTGGCAGAAGCCTGGCCCACGAAGCCTCCCTCGACTCGCTTGGCAATGCCATGTTCATCCAACCCAAGACCCTTGATGTGGGTATGGGCGGCGGTTCTAGTTTCCTTTCCCTGTTCCTTGACTTCGGAGATTTCGACCATGATACAGATATGAAAAACGCAGGAAGAGAAGAAGTGAAATACAGGAAATGGGAGGCGGCGTGTATACAGCTAGCGCGAGCTAGCTTGCGAGAGAGCTGGTGAGGGCTGTGTGCAGTCTGCCTACCTCTGGTATTGATGGACCAATGCATAGAGCCTTATAAAACTGCATCAATATGGGTATTTAAGACTCAATTATTTGGGATTTGTTTAGTGTGGTTAGTAGCCGAATATCACCCCTTTAATTTCTTTCTAAATACCGCTCCCCTGAACCTCTGTCTCTCCCGTCTAGTTCCCTGTCACTGGCAAAGCGTGGGTCCTGCACATGCGACGCTTTCCACCACCCTGCACCTCAGACTGCATCCATCTCTTTGCACCCATCTCGCACTTACCCACTTCTCTCTCCCTTCACTGCTCCTTGTTCGTTTTACGGCACCATGAGCTCTGTCAATAACATCTCGTTTAACCAGGACTATCTGTGTGTGTCCGTGGCTACCGATGATTACTTCAAAATCTACAATTGCGACCCCTTTGGCGAGTTTTACCTGTCTGCTTCCCAACCAAACCTGGCCCCCGATAAGCCATGTCCTACATCCATTATGAAACTCTTGTTTTCTACGTCTTTATCAATCATTGTGCCCAAAAATCCAAAGGGTAATCGTTTATTGAAGCTCTATAACCTTAAGCAGAAGATGAAGATCTGCGAATTGACATTCCCCGCCGATATTGTTGACGTTCTTTTGAATCGGAAGCGATTATGCGTTGTTTTGGAAAGCGGTCAAATTTTCATCTATGATCTCAGCTGTATACGACTTTTAAAGGTTTTAGACGTTGAGCTGACTTTGGGGTTTGTGGGAGATCTCTGTGCCGATGACATCTCTCTTTTAGCTATCCCTTTGACCCTTATAAAGGAACTGACTTTTGAAGAGGATTTGTCTGTTTACGTCAAACACTTCAAGAAAACCAAAAAATACAATGTGGACGATTTGCAGCCTTCTGGTACATTCAACAGTGAAGATGAAGACGATGAAGAGGACCCTGTACCTTTGCTGCCAGAATTGGAAGAGCTGGGCCAACCCAATTTGACAACATCTCTGCATTTGCCACAACATGTGGATCTTACCAAAAATCATAGTGGATGGGTGCTTGTATACGATACGATAAACTTGACTCCTAAATTGATATATAGGGCTCACGAATCCAACATAGCCAACGTGGTGATCAGTAATAATGGACTTAAAATAGCCACTGCTTCTACCAAAGGTACCATTATTAGAACGTGTGAATTGGATGAAGACGATGAGTATACAGTCAAGCTGATGGTTAATTTACGCCGTGGTCATAACATAGCCAAAATCTCATGTCTCTCCTTTTCCTTGGATAACAAGACTCTTGGATGTGCTCTGGAAAGTGGAACCGTGCATTTTTTCAAACTTACAGGAGATGCAGCCAGTGTAGTAGAAGATCTGGATTATGAAGATGATGGAGATTATGCAAATTCATCATCTGAGAATTTGGGCCGATCATCTGAAGATTTGAATGAAAATTTGGCTTCATTACTTGTATCTAAGCAACAAACACCACCACCATCCACTCAATTTTCACTGTATTTTTCTAGTTTCAAGAAAATGGTGAAGAACAATACATACACAAAGACATTGGTAAAGAAATTGCCTTACAAGGGAGTATTTGAAAACATTTGGGAGCCTCCTCGTAGATCATTTGCATTTGCTAAAATAGAGCTGGAAGAATTCATGATGGAGAT
The DNA here is from genome assembly GCA_030581955.1 of Kurtzmaniella fragi. Taxonomy (NCBI): domain Eukaryota; kingdom Fungi; phylum Ascomycota; class Pichiomycetes; order Serinales; family Debaryomycetaceae; genus Kurtzmaniella; species Kurtzmaniella fragi. The sequence continues at coordinate 39,768 of JAKTWE010000050.1, read as the reverse complement.
TGGATTTTTGAGCAGCACGCAGGTAGTGCTTGCTAGTTACAAGACGGGGAAGTTTTACATGTTCCAGTTGCCCCGAGGAGATAAAAAGGAGAGAGAAGAGGCTACTTTGATGAGTGTGGTGTCATTAATTCAATAATTGGGATTTGAATGAGATTTGAATGAGATTTCAGGTATAAGATATGGCACCGTCCGTTTGATAACAACATAGTATCATCAAATTTATAACTACACTACCAAGTTGGCTGATCGGCTTATATAAATTTATAGTACATAGTAAGTGTTTACATAGTTGACACTCAGTCACAACTTACAATACAACGACTCTTTACCTACTCCCACTCGCACGCTCCCACCCGCACTCTTCTACCCGCACTCTCCCACTCCCTCTCCCATTCATCTACCGGATACTCGGCCGCCCCCACAACATCTCGATCCAATCTCCAGCACACGTGACCCGCTCCCACTCTGAAAAAAGAGGAGAAGAAGCATTTTCACAGGACTGCAAACTATAAAATAACCATGTTGAGAACAATTAAGGGATCCTCGTTATCCTTGCGCAAGACGTCTTTAGTGAACCCTGCCATGCAAAGCTTACGTTCTGTCCAATCTCTCGCCGTCCAAGAAGAGGATGATGTGCTCTTCTCCAACAATAACTTGGCTAGAGTCATCTCGCTCAACAGACCAAAAAAATTGAACTCTTTGAATACGTCCATGGTGTCTAAAATCACTCCTCGATTACTTGAATACCTGAAATCACTGGCCAATAACTTGGTGATCTTAAACCTGACTCTGCCAAAGGGTCTTTGTGCTGGTGGAGACGTGGCTGAGTGTGCCAAACAGATTCTTGCCGGAAATCCATACTACGGAGCTGATTTTTTCCAAAAGGAATATAACTTGAATTACCTTATTCTGACTTATTCTAAGCCATACGTATCTTTGATGCATGGAATTACTATGGGAGGAGGGGTTGGACTTTCTGTTCATGCTCCCTTCAGAATCGCCACCGAAACAACCAAGTTGGCCATGCCTGAAATGGATATTGGATTTTTCCCAGATGTAGGTACTACTTTCTTTTTACCAAGACTTGATGATAAAGTAGGTTATTATGTGGCTCTCACTGGTACTATTTTATCTGGTTTGGATGCTTATATGCTTGGATTTGCTACCCACTACGTTTCCTCGGCAAAACTTGATCTGTTGGTCAATAGATTATCTACTTTACAACCTCCAACAGTAGCTGAAACTGGTCCTGAAGATAATCATAAAACCATCATTTCAAGTAACAAAACTTATTTTGCTCAAGTAAATGAAGTCATTGAAGAATTCTCTGAAAATAAGCTCCCTCAAGATTATAAATTCCCATTCACACAACAAGAACTTAAAATCATTAATGAAGCCTTTTCTCAATCTTCTATTGAAGATGTATTATCTTATTTGCAAAAAGATGGGTCTGATTTTGCCTTGAAGACTCTTTACACCCTTAAAAACAAACCTCCTTCTTCTTTGAAATTGGCGTTTAAATTAATGAATATTGGTGCTGATGCTACTATTAAGAAGCAATTTGAAACTGAATTAATTGCTGCTACTAATATCATGAATATCGCTCCAAAGCAATCTGATTTTGCCAAAGGTGTATCTCACAAATTGATTGAAAAAATCAAGGACCCAAAAAATCCTGATTGGAATCTGAATGAAGATCCTTCAGGAATTACTGAAGAATGGATTGCCAAAATTTTAAAGGCTTCTATTGATACTTCCAAATTATCTACTCCTTTGATTCAAAGATTCTTTGGGGTAGACTTTAAGGATTACCCTCATCATATGGGTTTACCAAACAACCAACAAGTTGAAAACTACATCACTGGTAACGATGGTTCTAACCGTTCTTATTTACCTACTCCTGGTGAAGTTATCAAACACTTTAAAATTTCCACCAACAATAAACTTGGTGTGGAAACCAAAATCAATTCGATTTTATCTGCTCATGGAGAAGTTTCCAAGTATAATGAAAAATACGTTTCTTGGTCTAAATAAATGTAAATAGCGATTTTAACCAATTACCAATATATGTAGAAATACTATCAACTACACAATTTTTTCATCTTAAAATACATTCTATTGACTTCTATTTAAATTTTTCAAATACTATATCTTCTCCATATTCTTCATATTCACCCTTGGTAACAAACCATCCCTTTACTGCATTATTCTCTGGATCTGGATCTTGTAAAGCTCCTGCTAAGTTGCCAGCTCCTAACCAAGCACCATAGGTTTTATCCCAAATTTCATACCCATTGGCTGCATTACCTCCAAGAGTACCTAACACTAAACGTCCAGGTTGAGTGCATAAGTAATTAGGGAAAAACTGATTAATAGATTTATATAAATCATGAATTACTCTTTGAGGTAATCCTGTAGTTAAAGAACCACCTCCGGTAATTAATATACTTGTAAGTAATTCTCTTAATATTTCATTGAATCTTGCATGATGACTACTATTGGCTGAAGTATTAGCAGTATTTTCAAGAATTGCTTGTGGAATAAAAGAAGCTTCTAAAGTCTTCAAAGTCGTTAAAATAAGTAATGTAAGACCTTGAGTAGATGGTTTTTCAAATGTAGGAGTTGGAAGAGTAATATCTGGTAAAGCAAATGCCAGAGGTTGGAAAAGTGGTTCCAATAAATTATATTGTTCATGCCCAACACTAATATTTTGACCATAAGGTAAATAATATGATTTGTTTGTTACTTGAACACTATTAGCATTAGGAGGCACTTCTGCAACATGTAACATTGAAACTTTAAAATCTTCAATAGTTTTATTTGTAATTTGATAATTAATAAAAGAATTAGTAAAAATTCCCTTATTTGAACTATTAACAAAAGGTTTTGGAAGTAAACTATCTAAAGAATCTTCAACTTTTAATTGAGATTTTAAATAATTTAAAGAATGGAAATTAGCAAATTCTCCAGCATATTTAGAATGGAAAGAAGCCTTTTGTTGAATAGTACCATTGATTATAGGAGTAACACTAGTGACTGCTGATCCAACATCAACCACTAATCCAGTAGATCTATCTTGTTGAAATAATTGTGATAATGGAGTTTTAACTAATGAAAATACGGGTACTTCAAATGTTTCAAACGCTATTTGAGCTGCTGATAACTTATTTTTCTTGGTATTCCAACTTGGTTCTGTTACTAAAAGACCACTTTCCTTTGGGTCTACAGCTGCAGAATCAATGTTATCATAAGCATATTGCCAATTGTGTACAATATTATCCCAATTATACACTAGTCCATCATCTAATAAAGTCATAAATTCATTTTCTGGATGTTTATCTATTTCATCGTTTCCCACATTCACTTTCCCGTTGGCATCAATCAGATAAACTGAAGGAAACACCAATGACGGTAATTCATCGGTTGCATACCCGGCCCTGGTCGTCTGTGACCCATTGTCAATGATCACTGGCGGTTGTGTGTAGTGCATCTTTCAAAATCCACTTACACGTTATTTCGATATGTTTTGAATGTGGTTTTTCGAATTGAAAATGTTTGTTAAAAAAAAAAAAAAAAATTAATTACTTTATAAAAAATAAAATAAATTAAATAGTGTGAAAGGAAATAGTTTATATTTGTTTTTTTTGTTTTTTGTGTTTTTTTGTTTTCAGTTTGCTTTTGATTGTTATAAGTTACCTTTTGGTTCTTTGTTAGCAGGTTTTCTTAACACTTGGAGTCTTTTAACTTCAACTTCAACTTTTCGTTGGTTTCTTTTAATAATTCAATCTCGAATAAAAGTGTTGATTTGTTATTACAACTTATCATCTTGAGTAGGTTTTGGTTTTCTTGGGTCAAAACACTAAGTTTGGTAACAATTTTATGAGCAATTTCTTCTTCGTCGTATTCTCCATTGATAGTTCCAACTCTTTGAGGATTTAATGCTATAGCTGTAACAACAGATTCTAATCTTAGTTTTGTCTCTTCAAATTTTTCAGACTGTTCTTGATATTTTTTACTCAAATCTTCAAATACTTGCATGTATTTAGGAGGAATACCTGTGATTGAATCCATAACAGGTTCTTTATTCTCTTGTTGATTTGAATTGCATTTTTCTGATTCATCAACTGTTTTATAATGCTTTTCTAATTTGTCAATTTTTTCTTGTAAACTACTAGCTACTTGACTTTTCAATTTCAATTCGATTTGTAGATTCTGAACTTGTTTTTCTAATTTATTGACTTCTGATTGCAATCTGATGTTTTCAGTCACCGAATTATGGAAGTTATAGTTTTGGTACCCAAGCTTTGGGTTGTTTGAACTGGAATTATTATTATTGGAATTATTTGCAATTTGATTTGACTGATTTGATTGATTTAATTGAGTTGAGTTTGGATTTGAATTTTGATTGAAAGTTTGATTACTATTCTGAATCAGATTTTGGTTCAGATGCTGGTTAGAATTCTGGTTGAAGTTCTGATTCTGATTTTGATTTTGATTTTGATAACTTGATGCTTCATCATAATCATAATTGTATTGCTTGCCATACACATAATTTACATCAGATCCAATACCAAACACATCATTCATGCCAAGTTCTTTATTGGCTTTTGCTGGGTTTCCATCACTAAACCCCAACCCATGAGGGGCTCCATTGGAAAAGGATCGAGAAGATTGAGGAATGTAGAGAGAAGTAGGATCCAGGCGATTTTCAGGAAGTTCAAACGGACTCAACAAGAAGTTATTATTCATCTGACTGAATCCAGAAGCTCCACTTCCTGGATGCCATAAGGTAGATGTAGAAGAGGTTTTTGGGACTTTCTGGGAAAAGGTTGAACTCTGAGTGTTTGTTGGAGAGTCAATTCCAAGATCTGAGAACATCTTAGGAGTGAAAAGATTTGAATCTTGCTGAAGAATATTAGTAAGGTGTGACCCAAATAAGTTAAAAGAGTTACTTACCGAGAAATCCATGTTTTTGCTTGATTCTGAAGTAGAAAAGATTAAGGGAAACTGTGCTTTTATAATGCAAGAGTGTTTTTTACAGCCATTTTTTTTTTGCAGCAATTAGTTTAGGGGACAAACACAATTCGCAGAAAATAGATATGAAACAAGAAAATGGTCAAACGAGGGAACAAGTGAACAGATGAAACGGAGTGAAAACAAGCAAGAAACGGCTGAGGGATGAACTGCAGAAACATTAACTAGCATGCAATGTGATTAAGTACACCTCAATCATAATTCTCTTTTCTTTGTAAATATAGCTGCAGTGTTGGCTATCTCTATCTCTACTTGCTATTTCTCTTCTCTCTCTCTTAATGTTTATTTCTCTTCTCTCTCTCTTAATCTTTATTTCTCTTCTCTCTCTCTTAATGTTTATTTCTCTCCATTTCTCTCTATGTGTCTTTATCTTCTTTAATTCTCTTTATCTCTCTCTCTGTCAATTTCTCTCCATCTCTGTTCCTCTTTATTTCTCTTTATCCCCGATCTTTTTATTTATCTCTATCTCTCTCTATCTCGTTTATTGCTTCAACATACTCTAACTAGACCTCACATCAACTGTCCCGTCCCCATCATCAGCTTGAGCATTTGCCCGTTTGGCGTTGCCAATACTTGCTGTGGCAAATTCAAAATCCGGTTCTCAAGGTTCTTCCCTACTAAAAACTCAACCACATTATCAGTGAAGTGATTACAGTTATTATCAAATAAATCATACCCTAAAGCTGAGTATTTATGCTCCAATTTCAATTCATCAATGAATTCTTGAAATATATCCTCGGTAACATATGTTTCCCCCATATCAAGAACCTCCACTGGGATTCCAAACCTGGTTTTCCCCGGTGTCCCTACTTGAATGCCTCCGTCTATATAATGTTCTGTCTTGTATACAACCACTGATGTATGATATATAGCGTCTAAATTTATTCCTAGCATCATTTGACTGTACATTTTAGCCATTCCGTGAGAAATGTCGTACACATACACTTTTACTGCAAAGGTTTCTTCTGTCATAGATAAATGATGATAATTGGGAATGCAAAATGTGAATGAACTGAACGTACTTGTCAATCTGGAAATTTAATATACTCGGGTGAAACTAAGATTTTAAACTAATGAGCTGTTAATCTAATTTATAATTATGATAATCGATGATAAATATACTATTTATACTCTCTTCCGTTTGCCACTTGGTCTCGGAAGATGAAGAAGTGAATGAATATTAAATATAATAAAAGAAATAAAATAAAATAAAATAAAACCAAATGAATATGAACGTGAAAATGAAAAATAAATGTAAATAAATAAAAATAAAAAAAGATATAATAATACTTCACATCTTGCACACAATCAGCTACCCTGAATTTGCCCTATTTTGCTGGTGCGGGTTGCATGCAGGAGTCCCTTCCTACACATCTGTGTAACAAAAAACCAGAAAAATCGTCAACTCTCAAAAGTGTGGGATGCATTTCAACCTATAATTACAGCACAATCAACTCTATTATCCACCATCCATCATGTCTTCTTTGAAGATTCCGGACGAGCTAGACCGGTTACAAAAACAAACAACTCATATCCTCAGCCAAAAATATGTTGATCAATCGATTTTGAATGGTTTGATCAATGTGGTCCAGTCCAAGTATCTCACCTTAATAAAAGATGATTTCAGCTCATATTACATACAATTGGAACAACAGTTGAAATCTAATGGGCTTAAAAATGACTATGATTCAGATGAATCCTTTAAACTGCAAATACCACTCAAAAATGAAGCTAAAATCATTCATGATGAACCTGAATCTGAAGTTAATCATCAATTATCCCTACAACCAGATATTGAACCTGAATTTTTAGTCATTTCTTATATCGATTCTTTATGGTCCAATTTCCATTATCCGGTTTTTCGATTCTTTAAAAATCAACATTCTTTACTTTATTCTGAAAGTAATCCTGAATCAAATAAACCTCATAAAAAGGCGGTAGAAATGAGGAAACTTAATGATGATTTCATTAAATATACCAATTCAGTTCGTCAATTTTATTATGGGATCATCAAATACTTTGCATCTGATTTTATCAATCCTTTGATTCCTAAACAAATCATTACTAGATTCAATATTCAAATTGATGAACAATCTGCTCAACCGGCTCAACAAAAAAATGTCCAAGCAAACTTGGTTTATATAATTCATAAGGCAGTTTTATGTATCGGAGATGTATCCCGTCATAGATCATTTATTGAAATAAACTACGTTCAACCTGCTTTATCTACAAGAATGTACTGGAAATTGAAAACTCCAAGTATTCAAAAACGAATTGAAATCCTTTTACCATTTTATCTGAAGGCCTTAGAATATTATCATTTATGTATCAAGCTTTTACCTGCTTTAAATGAACCATATAATCATATTGGAATGATTTATAATGGGGTTGGAGATAAATATATTGCTTGTTATTGGTTTTTAAGATCTTTATCTACTAGAATTCGTCATTTTGAAATGGGACTTCAAAATTTCAATTTAATCATGCTGAAAAAAGATTTCCTATTAAATGTTACTACTGCAAGAGATCTGAAACTGTTCAATGCTTCAAATTTAAATTCATTTCTTATGTGCCTAATTGGTTATCATTTATTCCCAAAATCTTATAGAACGAGCAATCCTGAATATATGACTAGAAATATCAAATACAATCATTTGTTATTTGAATTCTGGAAATATTTGGAACTGTATGATTGGACTCAAACATTACAAACCCGAAATTCAGATAATGGTCAAGAAAATTATTTTATTGTTCAATTAATAATTCTTACAGAAGTTAGAAATCTTCTTTCTCAAGAGGAATCGTTTAAATATAATCAGTTCGTTTTCAGATATATTTCTAAAATATTAACCATTTTGCAACGCTATTATCCTGAAGATGATTCTACAGTTGAAAATGCTCGTGTTAAGGCCAATATTTTGATTGTACTCAGATTCATATACACTTATATTAGAGAAAACACCACTGTGTTGCATATTTATAAGAAAATCATTGGATTTCAAGAAATCTATGATTTTAGTCTTATTTTACTTGCAAAAGAAAAGCAATTATCTACTTTTTCAAAACTTAATAGAGTCAAACCTCAAAGATTTTATTTGTTCTCTGAAGACGTCAATTTCAAAGAATTGTCATTGATCAAATACAGTTTCAAAGATTTCAGAGACAAACATTTGTTTCTAGCCAAAGATATCGATATAGTCAATGGTGATTATTCAAGATACGTTCAAAAGAATGGAGTTCCTTCTTTTATAGATGTAAGTGGTTCTGAAGAAGATAATCTCGAAATGAAAATTGAATTAGAAGTTTTAAGATATGAAAATAATTTAAGACAATCATCTTTGCTTGAATTAGGAATCAAATTGTTATCAATATCTCATTTTGCTTCCTATGATCTGACTTCTGGTGATCTTATCAAAGAACTGAGAAATAATAAAATCAAATATGAATCCAAGCAAACTAGAATTAAACCTGAAAAAAATACATCCAGTGGGATCCCACTCAGTCCCCAAGAAAATCATCAAAAGGTTTTAAAAATCAATTCTTCAAATATTAAATCCAACGAATCGTTAATTAAAGATCTGAATAAGGTCCAAATTTCCAATTTTGCTTCTAAGCCCAATATGTTGAGTTTAGAGGATATTGAAAAGGAAATCTCAATTAAATTGGACGATATTGACAATGCTGCATCAAGTAAATCATCTTTTGAGGTTTCCCTCGTTGAGAACTCTCCTAAATCAGATTCCGTTGATAGTCAAGTCCATCAAAACAACGGACACGGACACCAAAATGATACTGAAAGAGATCAAGGATTGAAAAACATGGTTGATTCCTTATTGGAACTCAAAGACAATTTAAATGATAATTCTTCTCCTCAAACCTTTAGTGAATCGAATAAATATAGACAATATCATCAGCCTGTGGATAAGGGACAGTGGCAAGGTCAAGCTTATCAACAACAGTTCAATGAAATGCAATACCAACAAGGACAACAACAACCAATGCATGCAATTCCACAGGTTCAGTCAAGTCAGGTGCCAATGCACCAACACAGTCAAGTTCAATCGAGTCAAATGCCATTGCAACCACATATGCATCCGGTGCAACAAGCTCCTCAAGTTCAAATGCAGGCGCCCATTCACTCTCACAATCAAGTGCCTATGACAGGAATGAATGCCAACACTCAGTATCAACAACCATTTCTTCCTATGTATGTTCAACAAATGCATCCCTCTGCTCCATATCAAAATGTCTACATGAATCAGCCGGGTTACCAGCAGAGTTATGCATCTCAACACTCTACATTTGAAAATCCAACTGGTAATCCTCATCATCCAAATGGAGCACGAGGTAACTTTATGCCTATGGATCCCACTCAAAATGCACCAGTGAATCCACAAATTTACCAGCAGTATATGGGTCCACCAGGCATGAATACCCCATTCAAGTAAAAATCAAGTAATGAATAATTCATTGAAAAACAATAATCATTTAACATAAAAGTACAAAACAACGCTCTGACAAAACCATAATTCTATAGATAAATATACCACAAAAATCAGTAATTAACGTTCAATTAGAGATGAACTACAAACTACAATAAATAGAGCCAAAGTAATAAGAGTAAGTTGCTGGGAACACACAAGAGTTTGCAAATCATGAAGTACGCCGTAAGGTGATAGTATAATTTACTATTATATAAGCTGTAAACGACAATCAAATCGCACCAGTTAAATACATTCGATATCTGCACACACACAGCAAGCAACAATTTAAACACTCTACCATTCGGCTCCAATTTCTACCTGTCTGGTTCCCAAGTGATAGAAACAAATCCCAACATATAGCCCAATACAATGTCTTATTTTTGATCCTCTTAAGTCGCTCATAACTTTGATACTCAGGACCTGAGCACAGCGGCCGATTATCTAATCTGTCAAATCCAGCACGTTGTGAAGAAAGAAAAAAAATTACATAAAAATAAAAATAAAAATAAAAATAAAAGTAATCAATAAACTCATCATAGGTGGAGTGATTTTAAACGACAACTCATATAGCCCAAGAACCTCGTGTAACTCGATTATATCTGTTGCGTTTGCGTTTTGGATTTGCTCAACGATTTAAATTTTACAGGAGAACTAGAAAAGACCTTCGCGTCCCATTATAGTGCCAAAACTATCCGTATTCATTCAAGCATCCGATCTGTTAGTTTTTCCCGATCTTGCCTAGTGGAATTTTTCAGTTTCTTGCACATATAATTGTAAAGACACTTGTTAATAACTCCATACACAATGTCTACCGACGAAACCATTAAGCACCGTGGGAACAACCAATCGTATACCTTTAAAACCCCACCTGCAAATGCATCCATAGAAGTGTTGAACGAGTTTTACTGGACCAGTCAAACTGAACCTCATGGACTTCGTAGAAAAGAAATCTTGAAAAAATATCCGGAAGTTCGAAAATTAACAGGATGGGAACCCAAGACTAAATGGTATGTGATGGGGATATTGATGCTTCAATTGCTGGTTGCATACTATTTACGTAATACCCATCCTTTCACTTGGAAATTCTTTGCTTTAGCCTATGTTATTGGTGCCACTTCCAACCAGGCAGTGTTTCTTGCTATCCATGAACTTTCGCACAATTTATTGTTTAAGAAACCTTTACACAATAAGTTATTTGCTATCTTGACCAATATTCCTATTGGAATCCCATATTCTGCTTCATTTGGTCCTTATCATCAATTACATCATAAATTTCTTGGAGATCAATATTTAGATACTGATTTACCTACTTATTTCGAAGGTTTATTCTTATCTAATGTGTTTGGAAAATGCTTTTTCGCGACCTTTCAAATTTTATTCTATGCTTTAAGACCTATGTTTGTCACTCAGATTAAGTTCACTAATATTCATTTATTGAATGTGGTTGGTCAATTATCAGTGGATTTTGTAATCGTTAAATATTGGGGGTGGAATTCTTTAATATATTTCATCATGAGTTCTTTTTTGGCTGGTTCTCTTCATCCATGTGCTGGACATTTCATTGCTGAACATTATGTATTGAATGATAACAATAAACCTCGTTCATCATTGGAAGGAGGGGTCAATATTGCTGAAAATTTACTTCCAGAAGAAACTTATTCTTATTATGGGCCTCTTAATATGTTGACTTGGAATGTTGGTTATCATAATGAACATCATGATTTCCCTTACATTGCATGGACCAAATTACCTGAATTACGTCGTATTGCAGCTGAATTCTATGATCCTTTACCCCAAATTGATTCATGGTGTGCTGTGATTTGGAATTTTTGTCTTGCTGATATTAATCAATTATGGAGTAGAGTGAAAAGACTGGGTAAAGAAAAGCGTGGGTACAATGTTGATACTGATCCTCAAGTGGTGATGGGTTAGTTATGTTTTATAGCTTTATGTATAATAATGGTTGAAGCCATTCTACAACATTTGACTTGTATTATATATTATTCTCTCTACAATCCTTTGATCAATTGAGTCACCTCAGTCACTCCCCCGTTTAAACCTTGTAACTTTTCTTCAACAAAAGTGGCAATATTGTCTACCTTGACCAATTCTCCTTCATCTGAATCTTCTCCTTGTCCCAAAACCTTCACTCTCAAGTGACCAGCTGGGAATTCTTCTTTACCAAGAATAACTGATAATTTAGCTCCTGATTTCTCAGCTGCGTCAAATTGCTTTCTTGGGTTAGCTTTACTTTTATATAAATATTCAGCTTTAATTCCGGCATCCCAAAGTTTCTTGGTAACTTGCATTCTTTCCTTCAAGAAACCGGTCCATCCTTCTCCACCACCGAAAGCCATGACGTATACGTCAGTTTCAGATGCTGCAATCTTATCCATCTTCTTGGCAGCTCTGGCCTTAATAATGGAGAAAATACGTTCAACTCCAAAGGAAATACCAATACATGGAATTTGTTTACCGTTGGAAAACATACCTACAAGTTTATCATAACGACCACCGGCGGCAATAGATCCAACACCAACATATTCAGAGGCATCTTCTACTTCTTCAGTTTTCTTATCCTTGTTGAGTTTCTCCTTCAATTCGGAAGCATTCTTTGGTGGAGCACTAGCGGCAGTGACACATTCATAAATCAACCCAGTGTAATAATCAAGACCTCTGGCAAGAGAAAGATCAAAACTGATCCATTTATCAACTCCAAAGGCTTCAACATAGTCAGCCAAAAGAGCCATATCGGCCATACCGGCTTGTGCAGATTCATTGGTCTTCAAAATCTCATTTTCTTGTAAAAGTTTTAATACTTCCCGAATCAGACCATTGAGCTTCACAAATTGTCCAATTTTATCAGCAACTTCTTCAGGTTGACCCTTCTCGACCGTCATTTCTTTCTTGACATCTTCCCATGGTAATTTGTCCAATTTATCAACAGCTGACAGGATTTTTCTCACGTCTTCCTCCTTGACACCACAAGATTGGAAAATTCCGTCCAAGATCTTTCTGTGATTCAACTTGATTTTAAAATCATTGATTCCCAAAGAAACCATTCCTTCGCATAAGATGGTTAAGATTTCCAGGTCTGGGACCATACTATCGTATTGACCTGCTACATCGAAATCACATTGGTAGAATTCTCTCATTCTTCCCTTGGTCATTGCAGGCTGGTCTCTTCTGTAAACCTTGGCAATATGGTATCTCTTAATGTTGCTGATGTTGTTAGCAGCAACAAAACGAGCAAAAGGTACTGTCAAGTCATATCTTAATGAAGTTAATTCTCCTCCTTGATCTTCCAAGTTGTAAATCAACTTAGAATCTTCACCGTATTTACCGGTCAAGATCTCTCTCAACTCGAACACTGGGGTGTCAATTGTAACACCACCATGCTTCTTAAAAAGAGCTGTCAACGTGTTGAACACTCCTTCACGAAGAATCATGTCTTTGTCGGCCCAATCCTTGGTCCCCTTTGGGGTTTTGAGCAGAAAGTTGTCGCTCAGTTTCTTGGACTTCTTGCCGCTCTTGGCCCCATCTTTAGGTCCATTGTTGGCCTTTTTAGGAGCCTTGGAGGCTGTAGACTGCGTGGCTGGGGCTCCTGCCCCCGGGTTCACTGCTTCGGTAGACATTCTTCGAATTACTTGTAACGGTTTTGTCAACCTTTTGAACATGAATTTTTTTTTTTTTTTACCCACGCGAAGAGTCATTGAAAAAGGTGTGAAGAGGTCTAAAAAAAATTGTCATTTCAATGAGACAAAGAGGAAGAGGGTGGTGGAAGACGGGGGTTGGGGACTATTTTGTAGTACTTTAGACTGGATTATAATACCCGGTAGTTTGTTTTAGATGTAGAAGGTTTCAAATGCTTGGAAATGCATTTCTCTGTGATGTTTTGCCAGTTTCTGTAATTTGCTATGTTTTGTGATGTTATTAAGTTGAATATGTAGTGATATGTAGTGTAGTTAAATGAAGTTTAGAGACTTATCAAATGAATTATTTGCTATGTTAAGTGATATTATTAAACCTCATATTTACTGTGATATTTAATGCTTATTTATTCATTATCATTCTATGCTACTCTATTCCTCATTGACTCCATTAGACTTGGAATAGTTCAATCTCATCACTCCATCCGTCAAAATACGCTTACCCCAAGATCCAGCCGCAGGGTCACCCGTTTCGTCTCTACATTGCTTCAAAAATGGTAATAACGAAGTTCCTCCAGTCCCCTTATCCGCTACACTCTTTTTGGCCAACCCAGATCTCATGGTAGTGGTGGATCCCAATTTTTGCAGCTTCTTGGCTTGCAAAACAATGTATCGAGTTACGATCTGAATATGCTTGTCTCTGAATGCCTTCAACATCGCCAAACATGCATCATACAGCAATATAAGTGCCGCGTCATCCTCGTTGGCCATTACGTAGTCTCTGATGTTAGAACTGGCCTTTAATTGATGCAAAAAATCCCGGTGTTTCCCAGGCATGTAATTTCGCATATCATCCATAAATGCGCTGTGTTTGGAATCACCAGTGTTGCTTGAGGATTCCAGAATCTGAGAATCTGAACCTGGTCTTTCTCCAGTGGCATAATGCTCCACTGACAACAAAATATCTAAAAATTGAATCAACGACGATTGTGCATTGGAACCTCCAGCGTAAGATCTAGGACTAGATTCATTCCCATACAAGACACCATCCTTGTTTAAGCCTACGTCACTCATTCCTTTCCAACCTGCCAAAAATGGTCGTATACGGTAGTAAAAAACATGCGGATCACAATGTTCCTCCATACTTTTCAAAACAGATCCTAAATAGTCGATTTGTTCGGCGATTTCTTGCAAATTTCTAGTTATAACTGAACACGGAGCTCCTTGTTCAATCATATGCATAGTTTTTAATCCAAGCTCAATACATGCACCTCCCTTGTATTCAAAAAATACACTTACAAGGTAAAACCAGGATTCATCGATCAGACCAGTAAACGTATTAATGGTGGTCAAATTATCAAGTGAAAATACTTCACTAGGAAGGATTTGTTTGAAATTCCAAAGACATAACGTGGAATATGTAGCCAAAGGGGGCAAGCGTAAAATACCGCTTACTTTCAACAATGGGTTGGCAATGTTTTCTGGAAGTTTATCCACTGGTTGCGAATCTCCCCATATGTAAGCATGGGCCAAAAAGCCTAAACATTGGTAAGCTCTGCGGATCTCAGCTTCGGTGGTCAAGTATTCGGTCAGAAGCAAAGGAAGACCATCGATTAAACTCCGTACCTTCTTTGTAGGCACCAAAGCTGGTAAATTATTGACTATTTGTTCCCAAGGGAAATAGTATTTTTGCGGCAACGACTGCAAAGGATACAGGGCAGGCAAAAAGGCACTCTCAAGGGACACGTCGTAGTCCTGGGGGCTAGGGATAGACAGCATCGGCTAGTAACTTGGTCTCGGTGACTGTGTATGGCTTCTTTGTGGTGTTTGGTGACCTGGATGAACCTGTGGGGGAAGATGAAAAAGAGAAAAATGGTTGATTCGGATACTTTTGTAGCAAGACAGGAAAACGAGAAAAAAAAAAGAAAAAAAAGAAAAAAAGGAAAAAAAAGAAAAAATAACAAAAAGAATCTGGCTAAGAGTCACAGGCCCCAATCACGCTTACCATGAGAATATTATACGAAAAAGAAGGGTAGGGAAGTTGGAGTATCGAGGGGAAGATCCGGGATGTTCTTTTGAGCTTCCCGCGTTCTGATTTTGTCCCAGATCTGCCCGTAACGTCATATTCTGCTACTGTGTGATTGAACTTATGGTGTGCTTGCAGCCGTTGTCGGAGATTAAGTTGCATTCGCACAAAGTCCCCTCGCCGGAGGTTAGATAAAACCTTAGCTGGTTCTCACCCAACATGGGGCCATAACTGCGCTTGGTGAAGAGAGGGATTAGAAAGTTGGGGGATGTTTAAAAGTACAACCAATGGGACGTTCATTTACATGAATCAATAAGCTAGTTAGGTATCTTGGTATCAGTTGTTTACGCTTTTGACTAGCTGAGATACGTTGGCTACTGGTCATGATGTCATAGCCGACTATACTAAATAAGCGCTAAATTTCGCATTCTTCACTAAATTATATGTAACAATTCACACGTAATTTAGATTACAAAACACATTCAAACAGTTTGAATATTTTCTATGTGATACTACATTGTATGATATGTGGTTTATACCTTCAATACCACCTTTCCGTCTTTACCTCTTTCTATGCCCAATTCTAATAATTTGGCAAAGGCATGTGCAAAATCTTCCCGGAACAATTTTTCGTCCTTAGCATATAATTGCACCCAACGCCTAAATTCACCATCCAGTAACAAAACCATATCAGTGTTTAACATCATCAAACTCTTATCTTTATTATAATATTGCTCTCTACCGGTCTCCGGAACAGACCCCAAGCTCCATTCTTCGTCAACTAATACTCTATAGAACTCATTACTAAATATTATGGGGTTTTGAGTCCATTTTCCCTCCCATCCACTGTATTTCTTGTGACATCGACCCAACCCATGTGCTCCTAGTAAAGCTACCGCTTCTTGGTCATTAAAACCCATTCTTGTAAATGTTTGTCTGACATGATTGGCTCCTTTATATCCAAAGGGTAATCTTCCATTTTCTGGAACAAATTGATCATTTCTACAGTCGTAGCGCCCACATTTCCATTCTACTTGTGGCCCTCCCATTTCTGCTAGTGCGACTACTCCAGCCAAAGTCCATAAATCAGAATATGTAATTTGTGGATATCGTACCTTGATAGGATACAATGCTGCACGAGCAACATCTAAGCCTGTGTTCCCTTCGTCACTTATTTCGGGGATAAATTGCATAGTACCTCCATTGGACCCACCTGTGTTTGTATTGACATCGTAAGTTGCACAGCAATGCCATGCTAATCGGAAAATAATTGGCCCCAAAGATCCATCATCATAATCAGCACGAGGAAGGATATTTTTGATGTCATTTTTAATTCTTTCAATGGTTTGAATATCTCCTGGATGAATAGACAGTTGGAAATTTTTATTGGGGGTGATTTTGAGCTTGATTGGCTTACCGTTGACTTTCATCAGAATAATTTGTTCTCGAGCTGAAAAATTAGCAATGCCTGGGTTTTGACGATTAGGCTCATAAAAAGGAGCTTTCAGAGTTGGCTTGATTAATGGTTTAGAACTTAATGGTTTAGAAATTGATGGTTTAGAATTTTTGGTCACCAAATTTGATCTTGAATTGAAGCTTGATGGCTTTAAAACTTCAGCTTTATCAGTGTCAGCTAAATGGTCTACGAATTCCAGATCAGACAGTTCTTTTTCTCTAGAAAATGATTTTTTAGTATCAGAACTGAACTGAGTCTTATATAAATAATCTTCAAATCTTTCATGCTTGTCTACAGACACCCCTCTAAATATAAAAAGGTCGGATCCAAAGAGAAAATGCTCAAAACACCGTTGGTAGATAAACAATGCGTGGGTTGCAACATTTGAAAATTGCAGCCATTGCGACAACACAAAAAAACTCCCTCGAGTCAGTAAATCAGCAACAAAATCCGATCTAGTAGTATGGTGTCCTGTAACCAAGGCTTCCAAGTCAAAAGGAGCTTTAATCATTAGTTTTAAGATGCTGAAATGTAATTTCCATATCAAACCACCTGTCCATCTAGTAGTTAAGACAAGTAAAAGAAATGGATAGACCGAGGGAAAAACAAGTAGCCTCAACGAGTACACACCTAAATTTGCAAACATGAATCTGAATTACCACTGGTTAATGATTGAGTGGGAATGGTTAAAACTTGGTATAGTAGAAATGTAGAATTATAGAATGGGGTTAGTACAGTTTAGTGCAGTTTGAGTAATTTAGTGCAGTTTGAGTACAATTTAGTCAGTTTGAGTTCTGTTCTACAATTGTATAGTCAGTTAGTACTATAAACGACACAGACATGAATACACAAACGCATTTAAATCTATACACAAAATTCATTACATACTAACAACTCTGCTTCGCGATACTGCACCAGTCATCCAATTACTCCACCTACAATCCACTGTTAGCATCATATTCTATTAACACACAGACTGCAGCGGCTTGCCTATTGCGTAACACAAAACTGTCATTCAAATCCAAAAAATCAGACTTTCCCGTCCTGCACCCAGACCCCCAGGGGGGCTACCTCGTTATTTCTTCCCGACGTATCCTGAAGTTCCCAAACAACAGTCAAAACTCCACCACGCTTGTCCGATGTCGTTCAAAGGGTTGAAGAAGGCGGTTGTGCGTGTTCCGCAGAACTTTAGACAAAAGATGAACATGGGAGACATGACTCTGGACCCTGTTTATGCCGATGCCGAAAGACGATTCAAAGAAATCGAAATTGAAACTAAAAAGCTCTCAGATGAATCTACTCGATACTTTTCTGCTGTCAATGGAATGCTTGAGAGTCAAATTGAGTTTTCCAAAGCCATCGAGGAGATTTACAAGCCTATATCTGGCCGTTTGTCCGATCCAAACTCCAGTGTTCCTGAAGATAACCCAGAAGGAATCAAAGCATGTGAACAATATCGAGAAGTAGTAAATGAGTTGAAAGAGACTTTAAAACCAGATTTAGAACTCATTGAAAAGCGTATTGTAGAGCCTGCCAAGGAATTGTTGAAAGTGATACAGGCTATCCGTAAAATGGCACTTAAAAGAGAACATAAACAAGTTGATTTGGATAGACAAAAGAGAAATCTTAAAAAATATCAAGATAAGAAGGAAAGAACTCCAAAGGATGAAGAAAAAATGTATGTTGCTGAAGCTGACGTTCTGGTGGCACAACAGGAATATGATTATTATAATGACATGTTGAAGACTGAATTACCAATTTTATTTCAAATGCAATCTGATTTTATTAAACCTTTGTTTGTTTCATTCTATTATATGCAATTAAATGTATTTTATACATTATATAATCGTATGGATGAATTGAAAATCTCTTATTTTGATTTAAATCTGGATATTGTTGAAGCTTATACGTTGAAGAAGGGTAATATTGAAGAATTGACTGACGCAATTGGAATTACTCATTTTAAAGTAGGTCATGCCAAGAGTAAATTGGATGCTGTCAAGAGAAGACAACAAATGATGAATGGAGGAGAAAAGGGGGACGAGGCAGCCGGTCCTCAATATGGAGCATATGCTCAATATGCTGGAGGAGCAAGTCCTGCCGCAGGTACTGCTGCACCTGTTTATGGTCAAGCACCAGCTGCACCTGGAACAGTGGGTAATTTACCCGCTTATACTCCAAATACTTATGGAAGTCAATATGGAACTGATCAAAAGGCTACTTACACTCCACAACCAGCTTCTCCAGCTGTGACGACCGCTCCCATTTACGGAGTACCACAGGCAGTAGCACCTGCACCAGTGGCAGCAACCCCTGTTTATGGAGCCCCAGTCCCAGCTGCCGTCCCCACATGTACTGCATTGTACGATTATGCTGCACAAACCCAAGGTGATTTATCATTTACTGCAGGATCCGTGATTGAAATTGTGGAAAAGACCGATGATGCTAATGGTTGGTGGACTGGACGTTTGAATGGACAAACGGGGGCTTTCCCAGGTAACTATGTGCAATTAAACTGATTTATTTGAATGTATTCTATTAACATGTACACAATGTGTAGGTATTTTCGTCTATTGGTACAGTATACACTTCTTTTACATTTCTATAAATAGAGATCATTATTCACCCAAAAAAAAACAAACCTTGAAATTCTTACGTTATGATAAAACTTAATAATTATGTTATTTAATAAAATTATTCATAGTAGAGTCAAATTAGCTTTTTAACCCATCAATAGAAGGAAGTGGGAAATTCGAACCGTCGTCTATCCGATTGTTTTACGCTTTAATAATTAAAGTTTAATTTGCATCCCGAATTTGTTTTGGGCGTGAACGCTAAATGCTTCCATTAGCCCTTGCATAAATGTCTTGTGTTAATAGGATGAATAACTAGCATGAGAAGCTTATGTAATATGGTGGACTTCTGGCCATGGAGCCATGGAGCCATGAGTCTATTGAATCACGTGTGCTTTGTTATCTTGGCTTCGCTTAGTACTAGGGGCGGAGCGCAGCAGAAAAAATCAGGAATGAGAGAGAAGGAATTGTGTTCACTCGTTTGCATTCACTGCATTGCCTTTGGTCTACTAATTCTAATCTATTTATTGTCTAAATCCATTTCACTGATTACCGTATACTGGTCTTAATCATCGAATCTAATATTGGGGCTGAAAAAAAAAGTCAGCCGTGAGCTGCAATTATCATACCATGAGCCTTGACACTTGGCTCTATCTCTAGCCAAAGTGAAATCCATGTTACCGCCCCATGCCCCACCTTTGTATCGGAGTAGTTTAAATGTATGGGACTGTTTTTTATTTTGGATATTTTTTTGGCAATTTTTATTCTAAATTTTTATTCTTATTTTTAATCGTGTATTTTAATTTTTGATTTAGCCTTCATTTTGTTACATCTCCCAGCCTTCATGCTACTTTCTGTGCCTCGATCACCTCTGCTTATTTTTGCAGATGAGACACGAAAAGTGTACTTTGAGTATTCAGTAGAATAGATCATAGAATGGTGGGTATTTCGGATAAGGGTTAAGTAGATTTGCTCTAAATTGGTTGCTCTGGAGGTATGGTGTACATGTGGATGGATCTATTTCAGTACGTACCGCAATGTTGCTATTGACATATCTATCGTGCAGGCTAAAATCAAAGACTACATAATGTATCTCTAGTAAATAAAATATTGAAGGCTGCTGACAGCTAAAGACAGGCAAGCTGAATAGGCAATACATACGTCAACTATTAAAACTGAAATGTTATAGGCAGGCAGACTGAGAATAAACAAGCGGGGGTGTATGACTGTTCGACAGGCTGTACTGAATTCCTATATATCTATTTCTAACTATAAAACTCAAAGCATCTAAGCACCTGGTTACACCAGACTGACATTACTATAACTACTGTTTCGAGACTATCGGTCTCTGGTCATTGGCCGCAAACTACCATACCTTTAAAGCAACCTTCAAAAACTCAGAAAAACTTGTTCAATTCGATATATTGTATTAATCTGTCTCTGCATATCGATATGTCCAGTTTCATAGTTTCATCGATAATATCTATTTCTCAATCTATATTTGCTGCTGAAAATATAGGAATTTTTTCTGTATTACGGCATTCTTGCATTTCCACATGGTAAGTATTGGTAATTATACAGTCGATACTGAAGGCTGATTTTTAGTGGCTTTGTTGTCGTCTACTCTACATTAAGCTAAGTCTAGTGGATTAAGTGACAAGAGTAGTCTGTCAGCTACTTGAAACAAATACTTCAAAACTAATACTTCATATACTTTTACTTTATCGTTGATACTCACGAGTTCACCTTTTTATGCCAATTCGTCTCCTCCTCTTCCCACCTACTTCTCAATTTGTTGATTTTTTTACACTTACTACCAAACAAATAACCATCCACGCTTTTAACTCCACTATACCTCACATCCTTACCATTATATTCCTCTTATTCTCAATCTTACCATCACTTCACCACCCTATCTCAAACTTTCCTAATTCACCTCCTACCCAAACCTCGCCTTTCCTATTTTATTTTATTTTTATCTCAATTTCCCCTTTAGCTTTACACTGAGTTCTTCCTCTTTTTGCCTTCTTTCTGTGGTATTATTTTTTTTACCCTAATTTTTTTTACAACACTGCCCTTTTATACTCCTTTCGCTTAATCTTCTGTTTGCTCCTAATATCTTTGTTATTACTGTGCCTGGCAGAATCACTAAAATTGTTCAAAACTCAAGACCCTGAAACAAATTGAAAAATCTTTAAACCTCTTCAAAATCGAAATCTGCCCAATTAAGACCAATTTTTCCATCGTCCCAAATATAAGCAGACAAAAACAAATACAAAACAAACTATAACAAGACAAATATAAGCAGGCAAAATCAAAAATAAAAAAAGAACTCGTATTAAAAAAAAAAAAAAAAAACACACTGGAAAAGAATACAAAAAGAATTAAAATAATAAATCATTTATTTTGTTAATTTTTAAGTTCTTTTTTCCTGCTCCAGACCTTTCATTTCACATTCCAAAATAACTTCTGGGGAGATACAATTAAACTCATGAGCCACTCTCTGTCGCCAACCAACAGGAACCTGATCTTTGGATGGGTCAAGAACCTTAAGAAAGGTTCCTTTCTATCGAATGATAGTGTAGATGAATTATCAGATCAGGAGAACAATGTGGAATCCCTGAACGTTTCATCCCCAATTTCTTCCAAACAAACCAATGGATTATTGGTTAATACTGCTACTCCTATTACAGCAAATAATCAACTGTCTCAATCTTCTGCACAGTTACTTTCTACAAGTCCGCAGAATCCTTCCACCAATAGTCCAGAACTTCTTCGTCCCAATACTTTAATACCGCAACGACTGCTGAATAACGTAAGGTCACGATTTAATTCCATGAATCAAAGTGAACTGCAAGTACGACAACATAGGGATCTGTTTCTTCAACATAATACTCCGTCTGAAAAATATTTCGGTGTACCTTTAGAAGAAGCTATTAATCAAGCTAGTGCTAAAATTAATGTATCTGGTAGTGACGAAGAAACAGTTCAATATGGTCATATACCGTTGGTTGTGGCCAAATGCGCTATTTTCATTAAAGCCAATGGTTTAAATGTGGAAGGGATTTTCAGAGTAAGTGGTTCTCTGAAACGTTTAAAAGAACTTCAAACAATTTTTAATACTCCTCCTGAATTTGGTAAAAAACTTGATTGGGATGGTTATACTGTACATGATGCATCTTCAATGTTAAGGCGATATTTAAATGCTTTACCTGAACCTTTAATCCCATTAGATTTATATGAAGAATTCAGAGAACCTTTAATGGAACGTCAACGTATTATTAAATATTTGAAATTTAGAGCGGAAAATCCAAAATCTCTTAAAAAGCTGGATCTTAAAAACTCTGCTGTTGATGATATTATTTATAATGAAAAATTAGAATTGACGAAGAAACCTGCTGATCCTCAACCTGGTGAATTATCGCCAGAAGCTAGTGAAGCTGCTAGAATTTTAAAAGAACAAGCAAAATCTAATATTGATACCTCGTCTCTGACTGAGATACGACCTGTTCTGGAGAATCCTACTGTTGAAGCTCCAATATCTGACCCATTATTTCCTCCTATAAAGCCAACGTCCACTGCTGTCTCTGGCAATACTACTTCCACTATTGCTACTGCACCTACCGTCATTTCTTCTCATTCTTCAACATCTCAGGATGTAAGTAGTAATCTTGTGAATTCATCTAAAGGTCAAAATTCTACTTCTGAAGAAAGAAGAGCCAAGAAGGCAAGAACTTATAAGAATCTTATTAAAGAAGTACATGAAGCCATTGAATTATATAAAGCAATGGTGGAAAAATTACCTCCTTTATCCAAACAACTTCTTTTTTATATTTTAGATTTACTTTCTATGGTTCAAGAAAAATCTGAAATTAATTTAATGTCTTCTCGAAATTTGGCGGCAATTTTTCAACCTTCTATTCTTTCACATCCAAATCATGATTTAAATCCAATCGAATATGCATTATCTCAAGCAGTTGTGGAATTTTTGATTCTGTATTCTTATAAATTATTACCCGAAAGAGGGGGTAGAAAAGAAAAGGAAGATGAACAAAAGAAAAATGAATCAGCAGCCAATGAATTCAATAAGAACCTTGGAATAATTTCACAACAAATTCTGACTCAAAAACATCTAGGAGTTGAAAACCAACATCAAACAACCGATAAAGAACAATCAAACGTGGACGTTGGATTGGATAAAAGCAACGACAATAAAAAATCAAATGATCTTGAAATACCTCATAATAGAGCTTATAGTGGATCTGTAAGTTCCAATCAATCTCATCCAGAAATATTAGGACCTAGAATGAGAAAATTACTGATAGTTGATCTGGAGAATGAAATCAATTCAATTGATTTTGATTCTGATGATAATTATTCCAACCTTAACAAATCAAATTTAACCTTGGATTCGACTTATAACGTTGATGCTAAAAATATTGATGCTATTCTTCGAGAAAATCGTTCAGGTAATTTCCAAAGACAACTTGACAATGTGGGAAACTCCAATCATAATGATGATAACGACACCACTATTAATCATTCAGAAGAAGAAGGTAATGAATTTCCTGAATCTGATCCTGTTGCCATAGTAGTTTCGTCAGTACTGGAGATTTGATGTATTATATAGTATACACTGATACATAAAGCATTAGCTACAATGTATAAATAGTATAATAAATTATTAAGCGATTAGACAACCAGAAAGAAATAGACAACCTGAGACATACATGTTGTATGTATCATATATACACACTATCGCCAAATTGTTTTTTTTTTTACAAGTATCATCTATACAGTATTAAGTCAATTTTCATTTTCCAAAACACCTCTAATGTCAGACGCTGAAAACGAGGCTAAACCACCCAGAGAAGTGGACGAGTCCGTCGATGAAGACGGTGACGACGTAGACGATTTGTTTGGGGATGACGAAGATCAAGAAAACCCGGTTGCTATTCAAGGCAACGATGGTGACGGACTGGAAAACAGTGACGACAGCGACGACGAGGATATTCCTTTGAAAACAACCGATATTTCTCTCCCACGACATGCGATCACCGGAGAAGCAGAAGAAAATGTGTACAGCATCAAGATGCCTGTGTTTTTGAATGTTGAAGCCATTCCATTCGATCCTAATGACTTCAAGGACCAAGTCAAACAAAGTGCTGCCAAAAGACGTCAATTAGATCTTTCAGCCAAGCAAATAAATGATGATATAGTGGCGGAAAAGTTGTTGAATCAAAATACTGTGAGATGGAGATACCTGAATCAAGACGAGGACATTGTAAAGCAATCAAACGCTCATTTTATACAATGGGATGATGGTAGTTTATCGTTGAAGATCGGAGAAGAAGTATTTGATTTCCGAGAATTACCTTCAATTGATAATTTTCTTGTTAGATCTCATGATCAATTAGAATTTTTACAAAGTGATTGTATTATGAATAAGCATCTGAATTTGGTTCCAACTTCAACAAATTCGGTCACTCATAAGAACTTAACTCAAGCTGTTAAAAACATTCAAAGAAAGGATAAGATTTTGAATACTTTGACCGATAAAGATCCATTATTGGTACAGCGTGAAGCTGACGAAAACGAGCGTAAGGTATTGAAGATGAGAAGACAATTGGAAGTTAAAAGAAGAATACAAGAAGAACGTGTTGACAGACAAAGTCCAGGTCCTGGAGGAAGGTATAACGAGCCAGCTTATGAACGGTTTGCCAAGACTTACGGTGATGATTATGATGATGAAGATGATGATTTCATTGACAACGATGAAGAAGAAGAAGAAGGAGTGGAAGAAGAGGAAGAAGAAGAAGAAGAAGATGAAGATGCTGCTGCTGAAAGATTAAGAAAAGTCAAGCAAGATGGAGCCGACAAATATAAGCGTGATGATGAAGAATCCAAAAGAAAGAAGAGAAGAATCATTGATTCAGAAGACGAAGAATAGATGTATATTAATCCAATTGTCAAAATTTTACAAGTACAACATAATTTTATTATTTTTATAATTTTATTAGAATCTTATTAAACATATTATTAACACAAGATCAAATCTTTAATCATTTCTTCTCCTTACTTTTAATTCTAGTATACATGTCTTTGATTTTTTTGGATGGAACCTTCAGAGGCCAATAAACAGCTGCATATGACCAAAGATGTTTCTTTTCAGTTTCAATGTCATGATCTCCTTTAGCCGTGTCTATGTTTTCAATAAAATCTCCGATAGTTGTGAGTTCTTTCATTAAAATTTTAAGCCAAGCAGCTTTTTCTAATCCTTTATTACCCTTATGTAATTTGAGTAAAGATGGTTGCACTGACTTTAATGTTTCTTTACAATGGGATTCATGCAACTTGGAGAATTCAAAAGTATTTCTATCTTCCTTCTTGATTCCATTTCCATTGGTTTCTGGTGATTTTGATATTGAAGGCCCTGGAGAATTTTTACTCACAGGTTTCTTTTTAATCTTACCATCAAGTTTTTCTTTGACATCAGGTTTTTTCTCTGTCTTTAACTTTGTCTTTTTTATTGGTTCCTTGACTTTATTACTTTTGATTACTGGGGTTTCAGACCTAGCCTTCTTTCTTCTCTTGGGCTCTCCTTCATCTTTTAATAAAGTGAACAAATAATCTACTCTTCTACCTAAATGAACAGCCCCAGGAACTTTTTTACTGGCCTTTTCTTTAGGTGCCGATACGTCAGTTTCTTCCTTGAGTGCTGGTGTAGACCCCTTTTCCATTGGTGCATCAAGAAACAATTTGTTTTGTAAACCTAAGATTGGATCATCTCGTATTTGTACCCATGACCCATATCCAAACTTGTAAACACCGACCAATAACATGGCATCATCCTTTTCTGTCCATTCACAAGTCCATTGTTGGACTGCCTTTGGAGCTCTTGGAAGTTCAAACGATGTAGGTTTGTCGGGTATTAAGGAAGCAAGTGCATTCATATCATGAGGTCTTGTAAGTACAATTTCTGCATTAATATTCTTCACACCTTGATATTCAAATAAAACAGCCTTCTTTTCCTTCTTTTTGGCCATCCAAAGTGACATTGGATTAGGACCATCTGAATTAATGGCACCTTTGTCCTTCTGAGCCATGGCTTCCTTTTCAAGCTCTCCAAGAACCTTGTTTCTACGCATTTCTTCATCCTTAACAAGTTTTCTGGAAGTCAGAATAATCTCATTATAAGCATGTTTGATAAGAACTGGATTCTTATTAGAAATACTACCATCTTCCACAAGTTGTTCCCATCTGACAGAAAGATCACCAAATTTCAAAATGGATCTATAGATACCTCTAATTTCCTTTTCAGATAAAACGTGGATTTCAACTCGTTTTCTAATTGCTCTTCGTTTTTCATCTACTTCATCTTCACTTCCATCATCATTATTAACCCCTTCCAAACTTTTCATAGCTGCTTTACGTTTAGAAAACATAGCAATCTGTTCTGAAAGAAAATCTTCATCCGCCTTTTTCTTTTCTTGATCTTTAAGTTTACTTAATTCTTCTTGAGGAATAATATCATCCCATTCAACATCTGCTTTATAATCAGTAACTTCAAACTGTTTTAAGAATTCTTCAGAACCCAAATTGGATTCTCCAAGTTCTGGAGTAGTAATATGATCTTCAGCATGATCTAAAACATCATCTAAATTTAATTCTTCCAATTTTTTCTGATTATCATTAGCTTTGAACATATTCCCTGCACCAAACTTCAAAATTTGGGCAAGTTCTCCACTCAGAGGATCCATTTTATTTTGTTTATTAGCATCAGTAATACCTAAAGAAATGATAGCATATTCAAGAATCATCTTCTTTCTTGCACGTTCTAAAATCTCTTCTTCCACTGTATCTTTACTAACAAATCTGTATACCATGACATGATTTTTCTGACCAATTCTATGAGCTCTAGCCATAGCTTGTAAATCAGCTTGTGGATTCCAATCGGAATCAAAAATAATCACAGTATCAGCAGTCATTAAATTGATACCCAAACCACCTGCTCTTGTTGACAAAAGAAAACAAAAATCTTTGGAATCAGGAGCATTAAAATGATCAATAGATATTCTTCTTTGAGATGAAGGAACTCCACCATCTAGTCTTTGAAATTGATAACCTTTGATTGCCAAATAATCACCTAAAATATCTAAAATTCGAACCATTTGAGAAAAAATTAATACTCTATGACCTTCTTTGTTTAACCTAGTCAATAATTGTTCAAGTAAAACCATTTTCCCTGATGACATGATCATTCCTCTAAGAATAGTATCTCTAGAATGAGAACCTGCTTGCAGAAGTACTCTTGCCTCACAATGATCAAAAAGATAAGGATGATTGGATGCTTTTTTCAATTCACTCATAACGTTCAATAAAGAAATTTGAGATCCTTTAACCCCAGCATTTAATGCAGAATAATTCTTGGTAATAATATTTTTATAATATTCAGTTTGTAAATCAGATAATTCAACTCTTAAAATTCTTTCAGTTTTAGAAGGTAAAGATTTTTCAACATCTTTTTTCAATCTTCTTAAAATGAAAGGTTTAATATTTTGTTGTAAATCTTTAATATAATCTTCTTGGTCATCATTTAAAGCTTCAAAATCAATTTCTTGATCAATATTAAATTTCCCTGGCATTAAGAAATTACATAATGCAGCCAATTCTTTAATATTATTTTGTAAAGGAGTACCAGTAATAAGTAATTTATTAACTGTTTTAAAAGATCTCAATGATTCATATAATGAAGATTCTGCATTTTTCAATCTATGAGCTTCATCAACTGCACAAAATTGCCATTTAATACCACCTAATTCATTTCTATCTTTTAAAATATACTCATAAGTAGTAAGAGCAATATTGAATTTTGGTTTACCATTAGCATTATAAAATTCAAAATTTCTAATGTTTCTTCTGGCTTCAGTATTACCCAAATAATATATACAATTAACATCTGGAGCCCATTTTTCAAAAGTTTCTTGCCAAGCTGGTATAGTTGAAAGAGGTACAACCACTAAATGGGGGCCATTTTGTCTACGAGCATAAATTAACCAAGATAAAAAAGCTACTGTTTGAACTGTTTTACCCAATCCCATTTCATCGGCAAGAATTCCATTTTCATTTCTTGACCATAAGAAAGCCATCCAGTTTAAACCGGTTAATTGGAAATCTCTTAATTCCCCATTCTTGATAAAGAGAGGTTGTTTCACTAATTTTTCAAATCTTGGACGTTGACTTAAAGGATAATTGGCGGAAAAATTAGGTAAAATTTTCAGATTAAGACGTTGTTGATATTTAGCTACTTGATCTGGAGCCAAATTAGCAATTTCATCAGCATCTTCCCATGAACATTCATCATAATAAAGTCGTTTCCATTTACAATAATAACGTAATTTACTTTCGTTATCTTGAACCAATCTTTCACTATCAACAATACGTTCAACTTCTTTAAACTCAGCAATTTCATCTCTTCTTCTTTCCTTTTCAATATCCATCAGTTCAATATCTTCTTTAGTAGTATGAGGATCATTTCGAATTTCTTGATCCAAAATAATGTATTGTTTAATATAATT
The DNA here is from genome assembly GCA_030581955.1 of Kurtzmaniella fragi. Classification (NCBI taxonomy): domain Eukaryota; kingdom Fungi; phylum Ascomycota; class Pichiomycetes; order Serinales; family Debaryomycetaceae; genus Kurtzmaniella; species Kurtzmaniella fragi. Next base: position 10,967 of record JAKTWE010000050.1, on the reverse strand, counting down.
ATCCACTTTTCTTTGACCTTTATAAGATTTAAGAAATTCATAAGTTTCCCAAGTATTATGTAAATGAGAAGCATCACTCCATTTGATAAAAAACACATAATCCAATTTAGGATCTCCTGTAGTGGTAGCATTGTCTTGATTGAGATTATGATCTAAAACAAGATCAATATATCTTTCTGGTTCTGCCAGTTCTGCAGCTTGTTGATAATAATAGTAATCATCAACATCTGAACCTTCACTTTCCATAAGATCTTCATTGTCTTCATTATCAACACTATAATTGACTTGTTTGGCATTTCTAGTAGAAAATCGGATTTCTTTAGCTATTTCTGGTTCTTTGATACTACTAGTTTTCTTCCGTTTGGGACCTTTGGATCCACGGGATTTAATTGTTGATGTTGTTTTTCTTTTCTTTGAACTTGGCCCATCATAAAAGTCATCATCATCCTCGTCATCATCTTCATCATCATCATCTTCTTCTTCATCTTCACTATACCTTTCACTATAAGCCGGTTTCTTCTTTTTACGGGATTTAGACTTCAATTCCACGTCACTTTCATCACTATCCACTACGGCAACAGGTGCCTTCCTTTCTCGATGAGATCTTCTAAGACCGTAGAGTTCAGGATTCAACTCAATGTCATCTGGGAGATCAGCTTTACCCATGGCTGGCAAAGGTTGAAAACTATGCAAAAATAAACAAATTCAAAGGAAAATTAGCTACCTAGAACAACTTGAAAACACAAAAAATAAGTTAATGATAATAATTAACAATCAATCTTAGATATTTCTTGTTCTCCACTTGATTTTTAACCCGTTTGGACCAGGTAATTGCAGTTGAGTTTATTGAGTTAATTACTGAAGAGAAAAAAACAAAAAAAAAGTCGGTTTCGAAATTGCGAGAATCGACGACGACAATCGTTAAAAATATCCATACACAGGGCGATAAAAGGTTAAGAATTAAGAGGTTGAATTAAGGGGGGGTGGATTTATATATGGATAGTACTGAAGGATAACGCGAGTGGTAACGAGGAATCTACAAGAATATCAAAAGAACAAAGAAAAGTTGAGTTGAATGACAATTATAGACAAACATATCATGGAACGGGAACCTAGGAGAGCCCGTCTGGGGTCACTTAGTTTCTCATGCATACACTAGATAAATAATCTATATCAAATGGTTCATTAACACTTGAACCATCGGATACACTTATTTATAGCATATTCTTCATATATGTAGTTGAAAATTATTCAGTAAAATTTAGTAGTCAAGGCTTGCATCAATAATGAGTATAAACAGTGTAATCTAAATCACAATGTCTTTTGAGTATTTGACTTGATCGGATGTTTCCGTATAACCTATATTTGTCCAGTTGCAAAACCTGACTTCTTAAGAGTGGCTGCAAACAGGTTGCAACTTTTATTATAGGGAAACAAACTCCATCATCAAATATACAACCCCTTATTCAACCACAAGTACATTGCAATCCGTCAGCTTATACCTAGGGCCATGGTATCTGAATTATGTGCGCAACCAACACTCCACACCTTCCGATTATGAAAACTGCCCAAGTTTCACATTCTGTGAACCCAAATCTTGTTCAATATGCGAGGCCACCCAGGCCCCCGTCAACAAACACCCGTGAGTCAGTGAAAGAGGCCGGACCCGTGGCCAGAGATGACATCTGGATGTTGGTAAGATCAGCATTCACCATCACAAACACTTGAAGCACCAACTTATGGTAGATTCTGTTTATATGGGCCAGATTGGTTGTCTAAGACTAGTGGACCTAAAGAATAAAGAAAGAAAGAAAATGAATTCTGGCAAAGACTAAGGGTGAACATTGGGGATGCACGACCTTTGTCTGCTACAGGAAGTAAACAACTAAAAACTTTTTTTTATTTTTTTTCTATTAATTTTTTTAATTTTTGTTTTTATTTTTTTTCTATTAATTTTTTAATTTGTTTTTTTAACTTTATCTTCTTTTTTTTTTCACTCTTTTCTCGAATCATGTTCCTCAATTCTTCATTACTCACCTATTCAACTGCTATGGCTCTATATCTACACCAATTTAAGAATCTGGCCATTTCACCGTACCATAAGCATTGGCAAATATTTCTCATTGAATTTCTCAAATTTTACATCTCAATTCGCGTTGTTCCACTGAAAACTAACCCCTCCTTTTCTCTGTCCAATAGTTGTCTACCTTTTACTAACATCTGGACCACAATATCCCCGTCACGCGTAAATATCCTCCTCATCTCCATCATAATGAAAAAAATGAAAAACCTTTTTCATCATAAAAAAAAAAAACATACTCTCACATCAAAAAAAAATCTATCAATTTTTTTTACAACAAACACATTTCGAGCCAAAGTTGCTGATAATTAAAGAACCTTGCTTGAGTTTTCACTCCTTGAATCGTTGTAATAGCATAATCCATAATGAGTGATAAAACTACAAGAATCGCCATTGTGTCGACCGACAGATGTAAGCCAAAGAAGTGCCGTCAAGAATGTCGTAAAGTTTGCCCCGTGGTTAAGACGGGGAAATTGTGTATTGAAGTGACACCAACTCTGAAAATAGCTTTCGTTTCTGAAAATTTATGTATTGGATGTGGTCTTTGTGTGAAAAAATGTCCCTTTGATGCTATTAATATTATTAATTTACCAACTAATTTGGAAGCAGAAACTACTCACAGATATTCAGCAAATTCTTTCAAATTACACAGACTTCCTACTCCAAGACCTGGTCAAGTATTAGGATTGGTGGGGACCAATGGTATTGGTAAATCTACTGCTTTAAAGATTTTAGCAGGTAAACAAAAGCCTAATTTAGGTAAATACGATAGTCCTCCAGATTGGGAAGAAATTTTAAAATACTTTAGAGGTTCTGAATTACAAAATTACTTTACTAAAGTATTAGAAGATGATATTAAGGCAATTATTAAACCTCAATATGTGGATAATATTCCAAGAGCTTTAGCCAAATCTAAAGTTAAAGATGTTCAAAGTATTTTAAAGGGACGTTCTGAAAAACCAGATCAATGGGATTATTATATTAGAATTTTAGAATTAGGAGGTGTTTTAACTAGAGATGTGGAAAATTTATCTGGTGGTGAATTACAAAGATTTGCTCTTGGTATGACTTGTGTTCAAGCTGCAAATGTTTATATGTTTGATGAACCTTCTTCATATTTGGATGTTAAACAAAGATTAAGAGCTGCTGAAGTTATTAGATCTCTTTTAGGTCCAACTACTTATGTCATTTGTGTGGAGCATGATTTATCAGTATTAGATTATTTATCTGATTTTGTTTGTATCTTATATGGTGCTCCTTCAGTTTATGGTGTTGTTTCTTTACCATCTTCAGTTAGAGAAGGTATTAATATTTTCTTGGAAGGTCATATTCCAACTGAAAATATGAGATTTAGAACTGAATCTTTACAATTTAGAATGGTTGATGCAACTGATTATTTGGAATTAGATAAATCAAATGCTTATAAATATGCAGCCATGAAGAAGACTCAAGGTGATTTCCAATTAGAAATTGAAGCTGGTGATTTTACTAATTCTGAAATTTTGGTCATGATGGGAGAAAATGGTACTGGTAAAACTACTTTCTGTAGATTATTAGCTGGTTTAACTCCTCCCGATGATGCTAAACTGGCTCCAAAATTAAGTGTTTCAATGAAACCTCAAAAAATTGCTCCTAAATTCCCAGGAACTGTTAGACAATTATTTTTCAAAAAAATTAGAGGAATGTTCCTTAATCCCCAATTCAATACAGATGTTGTTGGTCCTTTAAAAATTGATAATATTATTGATAATGAAGTTCAAACATTATCTGGTGGTGAATTACAAAGAGTTGCAATTGTATTGGCTTTAGGTATTCCAGCTGATATTTATCTTATTGATGAACCTTCAGCTTATTTGGATTCTGAACAACGTATTATTTGTTCTAAAGTTATTAGAAGATTTATTCTTCATAATAAGAAAACTGCATTCATTGTTGAACACGATTTCATCATGGCTACTTATTTGGCTGATAGAGTTATTGTATTCGAAGGTCAACCTGCTAAAAAGGCTTTAGCTAGAGCTCCAGAATCTTTATTAACTGGTTGTAATAGATTCTTAAAGAATTTAAATGTTACATTTAGAAGAGATCCAAATTCTTTTAGACCAAGAATTAATAAGTTAGATTCTCAAATGGATAAGGAACAAAAATCTACTGGTAATTATTTCTTTTTGGATAGTTCCGGATTGTAATGCATAGGGTTATAGATATTTATATAGACGTGGATATCATTAATGGAAACGTTAATGAAAGAGATATATTAATAAATGATAAATTAAAAATCTTTCTAATAGTACAAAATAATAGCAATTTAAATGGTTTAGATCAACTTGGATTATTATTTTATTAGTTTGTTTGTTATTATTTAAATGCAAATTGTTCGTTTTCTATTGTTCAGTAAGCAGAGTAAAAAAGGCTGCTATTTGATATTCTAATATACAGTTTTGCGGCCATCAGCCTATGGATGAATATAAGGGTGATATACGAATCGTTTATACCGATACCGTTGACTATTGGATACGTTATACACTATAATATTCAGTTTTAACATTATATAAATTGATTTGTCACTAATTTGATCACCGATCGGTAAATCACAGAAAGTGATAGAGAAAAAATGTATATAAAAATAAGAAAAGAAAAAAAATATAGAGCATAACAATCATTTTTCACTGATTTCTCACTGATTTCTCACTAATTTCTCACTGATTTCTCACTAATTTCTCACTAATTTCTAACTGATTTCTCACTAATATTTCACTGATTTCTCACTAATATTTCACCAATTTTTCACCGATCTCCACCGATTTGATTAATCTCCACTGATCTCTCATTTATTTTTCGGATCCCCTTACATCTAGCCACAAACCCGTGTCACACCCGTGCTCATTAATTCTACGATCTAGCTATCAAATAAACAATTGATCCGATGATCTCACTGGGTTGATCAATTTTCGTCGATTTTTTTACCTTAATAGAGACTCCCTCCACCCTGAACCCAAATTGTCCCTTTAATTATTCAATCATCCCCCCTATTATCCATAAAATCTCACTCCCTCCTAGTTCCACTCTAACCTATTTGCTTCTCTTGATTTTCATACAGCCTGCATCCCGTTGCTCCGGGTAATTACGCGCTGTTTTACATTTGTGCCCCAGTGAAAAAATTTTCACCCTTCTCTTTACAAAAAAGATTCTCAATAAAATCAGCTCAAAAAAATTTGAAGTTTTTTTTTTTTTTTCCTCTTCTCCTCTAAGCTTGATAACTTTTTAATAACGTTAGTTCGTCAACCTCCAACTCTCTAACCGTCGTTTGCGTTTGATCCATATATCAGACATCCGTTCAGGCTAGACTGTATTAAAAAAAAGCAAAAAAAAAACCTCCAACCCCCCAAACCCCCTCACATTTTTAATTCTTGTCTTTGCAAGTAGTTAATTTTCATTATAGAAAACTTAATAAAAAAAAATATCAGTAAGGAAGTCATGTCTGCCACTGACGCCACTAACCAGGTCCAAGAAGGATTAGAAAAGTTGGATATCAACAACTCTTCCGCCTCTACCGCCACCCCAGAAGCCGTTGAATCCACTGCTACTGAACAAACCACTTCTACTTCTGAAGACGCTGGTGAATCCAGTGAAAACGCTCAAGTCGCTGACGTTTCTGCTTCCCTTTACGTTGGTGAATTGAACGTTAGTGTTAACGAAGCTCTTTTATTCGAAATCTTTTCCCCTATTGGTCAAGTTTCTTCCATCAGAGTTTGTCGTGATGCCGTTACCAAGAAATCTCTTGGTTACGCTTACGTCAATTTCCACAAGACTGACGATGGAGAAAAAGCTATTGAAGAATTGAACTATTCTTTGATTGAAGGTCGTCCATGTCGTATCATGTGGTCTCAAAGAGATCCTTCTTTGAGAAGAAATGGTGATGGTAACATTTTCATCAAGAATTTGCACCCAGCCATTGACAACAAGGCTTTACACGATACTTTCTCTGCTTTCGGTAAGATTTTATCTTGTAAGGTTGCCACTGATGATGTTGGTAACTCCAAATGTTTCGGTTTTGTCCATTATGAAACTGCTGAAGCTGCTCAAGCTGCTATTGACAATGTTAATGGTATGTTATTGAATGATCGTGAAGTTTACGTTGGTAAGCACATTTCTAGAAAAGATAGAGAATCTAAGTTTGAAGAAATGAAGGCTAACTACACTAACGTTTACGTTAAGAACTTAAACACTGAAACTGAAGAAGAAGAATTAAAGGGTTTATTCACTCCATTTGGTGCTATTACTTCTTTACATTTGGAAAAGGATCATGAAGGAAAATCCAAGGGTTTTGGTTTCATTAACTTTGAAAACCACGAATCTGCTGTTCAAGCCGTTGAAGACTTAAACGATAAGGATTACAACGGTCAAAGAATTTATGTTGGACGTGCTCAAAAGAAGAGAGAAAGAATGGAAGAATTAAAGAAACAATATGAATCCACTCGTTTAGAAAAATTATCTAAATATCAAGGTGTTAACTTGTTTGTTAAGAACTTGGATGATACTATTGATTCTGAAAAATTGGAAGAAGAATTCAAGCCATTTGGTGCCATTACTTCTGCCAAGGTCATGGTTGATGAAGTCGGAAAATCTAAGGGTTTCGGTTTCGTTTGTTTCTCTTCTCCAGAAGAAGCTACTAAGGCCATTACTGAAATGAACCAAAGAATGCTTGCTGGTAAACCATTATACGTTGCCTTGGCTCAAAGAAAAGATGTCAGACGTTCTCAATTAGAACAACAGATTCAAGCCAGAAACCAAATGAGAATGCAAAACGCTGCTGCCGGTGGAATTCCAGGTCAATTCATGCCACCAATGTTTTACGGTCAACAACCAGGTTTCTTCCCACCAGGTGCCAGAGGTAATGCTCCTTTCCCAGGTCCAAACCCTCAAATGATGATGCCAAGAGGTCAAATTCCTCCACCACAAGGTCAATGGCAAAGAAATGGTCCAAATGGTCAACCAGTTCCAGTTTATGGTATGCCACCAATGTACGGTGGTGAATTCAATGGTCCAAATGGTCCAAATGGTCCACAAGGTCCAAGAGGTCAACAAAGACCAGGTAACTACTACCAAGGTAGACAACAAAAGGGATCTCGTCCAAGAGATTTAGGTGCCATGATTGCCAACTTACCAGTTGATCAACAAAAGAGAGTTTTAGGTGAAGAATTATACCCTAAGATTATCTCTACTGGTAAAGCCAACGAACCTGAAGCTGCTGGTAAAATTACCGGTATGATGTTAGATTTGGATAACCAAGAAATCTTAGCTTTATTAGAAGATGATGAATTATTCAGTAACCATTTCGAAGATGCTTTAACTGCTTATGAAGAATATAAGAAGTCTTCTGCTACTGGTGCTGAAGAACCTCAAGCTTAAGAGGTTAGTATTTAATGTGTAGTTATTGGTTGGGTCAAATGAATTAAATACAAAAGAAGATGTAGAATATTAATATCTATAATAGTGTATCAAAATAATTTATACAAAGCACATAAATCACTGTAGGAACGAACAGCAATGAACTGAAATTGAATTAGAATGAATTAAGCTAACTAAACCAGTTCAAATTTTCTTTTACATATAATAATTATACTAACTATATATAAAATACGTTATTAATTGCTATCAGGCACACGCTGGTCCGGATACCGTCGATTTTGTGATTTCACACATTCTCACTATATACCATCCACCACCGTGTACTATTATTCACCATGAATACCGACTTTTCGTAGTGCCTAGATAGGATTGAATCTCCCAATATCCTGTATACCTTGTCTCATCTCTAGTACCTAACACTCGTATCATCCTGTTGGCAATTTCCCGCACTACTATCACTCCTTCTCTAAGCTCCTTGTATTCATTTTGACGCACTAACTCTCTTGGTTGCGCACTCCTGTACCTTCGCTATCGGTTTGGTTCTACCTGCACTATAATTATTTGACAGCAATTTACTCAGCACTTATACGTTCAACCATCAAATGCTCTCGCCCCAGGACTTTAAGAACTCCAATGTGGAGCTCTCTGGCCGTGTCATCAACGTAATGACCCTGTTGCCAACTCAAATCAGTAAAATCACTGGATCCTCAGGTGAAGAATGGATGGTGGAACCGGTCAGAGGTAACTCTGCACTTTATCTGTCACAATCGTTTCTTCAACTGACAGAATGGGAGACTCATGTCGTTGGGTGGACTGGTGAATTGGTCAATAAAACCAAACGAACTGGAGACGCTGACAATTTGACTTATGTATCCAGTGAAAACATTAAAGAAGACCCCTTATATTTGGATGAAACTGACAAGGAAGATTTGGAATGTAAGATTCGGACCGCCAATGATACAGACAATATTCATCCCGTTTGGCTTTTACGTCGGGATCAAGTCAGATGGCGTCGGTATGCTGAAAACGTCTTATGGCCTGTTTTCCATTATATTCAAGGTCAAGCAACTGATGGTAAAGATGAAGCCACCGCTTGGTATGATTATGTTAAATTTAATGAGGCTTATTTGAAAAAAATCAAAGCTATCTATAAGCCAGGTGATATTATTTGGATTCATGATTATTATTTGCTTCTTTTACCTCAATTGATTAGAATGTCTTTCCCTGAAGCTTATATCGGTCTTTTCATGCATGCCCCTTTCCCTTCTAGTGAATATTTCCGTTGTCTTCCAAAAAGAACTCAATTATTAGATGGAATGTTAGGTGCTGATCGTATTGTATTCCAATCTGAATCTTTCCAAAGACATTTCCGTTCTTGTTGTGCTCGTTTATTGGGTTTTGAAACTGAAAATAATAAAATCTTTGCTTATGGATCAACTGTCACTTTAGGAACTTTACCTATTGGAATTGATGCTGCTAAGATTGAAAAAGATGCTTTTGAATCTCCTAATGTAGAAGAAAAGGCTAAACAATTTAAAGAAATCTATGCGAACAAAAAAATCATTATTGGAAGAGATCGTTTAGATGTAGTACGTGGAGTTGTTCAAAAATTACAAGCTTTTGAATTATTTTTATCCATGTACCCTGAATGGCGTGGGAAAGTTGTACTTATTCAAGTTTCAAGTCCAGGATTTTTCCATCTGGCTAAAATTACTCAAAAAGTGACTGAATTAGTTAATCACATTAATAGTGAATATGGTTCATTAAATTCTACACCTGTTTTACACTATCAAATGAGAATTCCAAAAGATGAATATTTGGCTCTTTTAAGAGTAGCTGATTTGGCAATTATAACATCTATTAGAGATGGTATGAGTACTACTTCTCTAGAATATGTTTCATGTCAAAAGAACAATAATTCACCTTTAATTTTAAGTGAATTTTCAGGAACTGCATCTGTTTTAAAAGATGCTATTTTAGTAAATCCCTGGGACGCAGTTGGTGTTGCTAAGACAATGAATGAATGTCTTACTATGTCTGAACCTTTGAAATTAGAATTAGAAGAAAAACTTCATAAAGAAGTTAGTGGGAATACTATTCAAATTTGGACTTCTGAATTCTTAAAAGGATTGATTGAACAAGTTAGTCTGAAAACTAAATCATCTTTTACGCCTGCTCTTAATAGACCATTATTATTAAACAATTATAATGCTTCAAATAAAAGATTATTTCTTTTTGATTATGATGGTACTTTATCACCAATTGTTAAAGATCCAGCTGCTGCAATTCCATCATCTAAATTGAATCAAATTATTGATGCATTAGCAGCAGATCCATGTAATCGAATTTGGATCATTTCAGGAAGAGATCAAGCATTCTTGGATAAATGGTTTGGTCATAAACATGTTGGATTATCAGCAGAACATGGATGTTTTATGAAAGATGTTGGAACTGAAGAATGGGTCAATTTATCTGCTCATTTTGATATGACTTGGCAAAAAGAAGTAGAAGATACTTTCAATAAATACAATGAAAAGACTCCTGGAGCTAATACTGAAAAGAAAAAAGTTGCACTTACTTGGCATTATAGAAGAGCAGATCCAGAATTAGGAGAATTTCAAGCTAAAAAATGTATGCAAGAACTTTTAGATGGAGTTGCTAAAAGGTATGATGTTGAAGTTATGGCAGGGAAAGCTAATATTGAAGTTAGACCTAAATTTGTCAATAAGGGAGAAATCGTTAAAAGATTGGTTTTAAGTCATCATGGTTCCCCTCAAGAAGCAACAGCAGTAATTGAAAAACCAGAATATACTTCAAGTTTAATGGAAAATTTACCAAATTTTATGCTTTGTTTAGGAGATGATAAAACAGATGAAGACATGTTTAAAGTGTTAAAAGAAATTGAACATGAATGGGTTATTCAACAGAAACCAAAGAATTCTTATGATTCGTTTGGAATTTATCCTGTTGCTGTGGGACCAGCTTCTAAAGAAACAGTAGCTACTTCTCATCTTAATGATCCAGCTTCAGTGATTGAAACTTTAGGGCTTTTAACCGGACATGTATCTCTTTTTGAAAGTGCTGGATCGGTTGATTTAGATGATAGAGGACACGTTAGTAATAGTGAGTCTTCTCGTAGATCTAAAACTGTGATTAAGCAATTGAGAGAAAAGAGAAATGCTCAATGATGGAAGTTGATAAATAAATATAAGCATAAAAATAAGTATAAATATAAAATAAATAAATAAATAAATAAATAAATAAATATAAAAGAATCAATTGTTATATAATAGTAACAAAGAATTAGTTTAAACCCAAGTTGGAGACAGTTGAGCAGGCAGTTACAAGTCAGCAATTCAGCAGTAGTGGTAGATCAGAACCAAGGAGGCTAGTTTTGTTTTTCACTAATTTTTTTTATAGAGGCAACCTGTCCGAGTGGTTAAGGAGAAAGATTAGAAATCTTTTGGGCTTTGCC
>JAKTWE010000049.1:0-76754 GCA_030581955.1 Kurtzmaniella fragi | reverse complement strand
AGAAGGAGAAGAAGGAGAAGAAGGAGAAGAAGGAGAAGAAGGAGAAGAAGGAGAAAAAGGGGAAGAAGGAAAAGAAGGAGAAGTCTGACAAGAAAGAGAAGAAAGAGAAAAAGGAGAAGAAAGAAAAGAAGGAGAAGAAAAATAAGGATGAAGTGACCCGAGAAAGCATGTTGAAACCAACAGCCTCTACTGCAACCATTTCTGGTAGACTCTCCGTAAGATCAAAGTGGATAAGACAGAAGCGTGCATCCGTTATGGATGCCAAAGCTCTCAGCGAGATTTTTATGGTCACCAATTAGCATAAGCATATAACAAGAAAAAAATTAGAAATTAACTTAGTCTGTAGTCTACAATTTTATATTTAAATCCATCTAATAATAATCCTTAAACAAAGAGGAAAGATGCACCACCAACACAGAAGGTAATAACACCAGCGACAGCGTAAAGCTTGGTCATAGAAATTTCAACCACCAGAGCATCAGACTTCTTAGATGAAGAAGAAGAAGCAGTAGAAGAAGAACCAGATCCAGAGGAGGAAGATCCAGAACCAGATTCTGAGGAAGAGTTGTTAGTGGCTTCATCAGTCAGGGAAGCTTGAGAAGAAGCTTCAGAAGCAGCCAGGGAAATCTTGGAAGCACAGTCAGACTTAGTCAGAGCGTCAGTGTTGAGGGTAGCAGAACCATCAAAATCACAAGCTGAAGAATCCTTACCGTTTTGTAAGTAGTATTCGTTCAAAACGTAAGAAAGCTTATCCTTGTCGGAACAGAAAGAGAAAGCACCATAGTGACCAGTGGTACCGTTCAGGGAAATACCACCACATCCGATCTTAGCACAAATGTAGGAGTATAAGTCACCGTAATCAGAATCATCAACATCATCAGTGACGGTACATTGTAAAGATTCGGCCATACAATCACATGTGTCCTTGTCTGGGGTTGGTGGTAATTCACTCAGAGCCTTCCAAGTTGGGGCAGAAGTACCTGGACAGGAAAGGGTTTGAGTAGAGGCAACAGTAGCACTATCCTTCTTAGCGTAAGATGGGGAGATCAGGTTAATTTCTTGCGAGTAGTAAGAGAAATCAGACAAGGTTTTAACAGAAGAACCAGACAAAGAGATCAAACCATAGTTGTTTTCTTCTTCAAAGTACATGTAGACAATACCACCAGACCAAACGTCGGTCATTTCATCAGAGAAAATAGTACCAACTTCAGTAAACTTTCTTGGTCTCTTTTCAATACAACCGTATTCAGAAAAGAAAACTGGGATAGTTAAGTTCAGATATTCCTTAGTTCTATCTTCATAACCGGAAGTTTGGAAAGTAGCATCACCACACCATTCGTACATGTTAATACCAAAGAAATCAGCACGGTCATCAGTAGAACCACAAGAGAAGTAGTCAGCAATGGCAATTCTAGTGTCTTCGTCATCATTGGATGAGTAACCAACTGGAATAGTTCTATAGTTCTTATCAGCGATGTACTTTTTGGTGTCACGGACTGCAGCCTTGACGAAAGCAGAAGCGTCGGTATTAGATTTGTTGTTAGTAACTTCGTTACCGGCAAAGAAACCCAAGACATTTGAGTAGTTAGCCATAGAGTCAACAACATCAGTATAACGTTCATATAAGTCCAAGTTCCATTCAGGAGAGTCTCTGTTAATAGATAAAGTAGGTTCAGATAAATCAGCAATGATATAAATACCAGCATCTTGGAAAGTTTCCATACATTCAGTATGATCCAAAGAAGTATTAATAGCATAAATTCTCAAAACGTTAGTGTTAACTTCTTGGAAATATTTGGCATCTCTCTTACAAGCGTCTCCATCAGCTAATGGGTCCTTGAAATCTAAGTTGGTTTCATTCGCAGTGTTTTGTTGGTATGCGATACCCCTGATAAGAAATTGAGATCCGTTGTTGGCGTAGTAAAACTTGTTTCCAGAAACTTCAACAGTTGGGAAGTCAGAGGAAGAATCTGCAGCAGCAGCAGCAGCGACAAGAAGAAACAGGGCAATTCCTGATAAAAACGAACGCATTTCTTGTTTAATTTGAAGTTTGTTTATTCAAGAAAAGAACAAGAAAAGATTTTCAAACTTAAGTGCCGAGAGATTCTCTTTAATGTTGTACCACTAGTTATAATTTCTACCCGAATAGGAGGATTGGCTTGGCTCCCAACCTTATACATACGTACTATTTGCCTTTTTTTGTACCGTGAACCGCGCATGAAAATAAATAAATAAAAATAGAAACGAAAAATTTTAATTTATGGAAGAATTGCTATAGTAAAGATGGTTTGAAATGTGAAAAATATAAAAATTCTTCTATTGTAAATAGGTGAATGGGGCTGTACGGTAAGTAATAAGGCTGTTCCGAGTAGTATGAGCCAAAAAGAGATACAAAATGAATGGTTTTGACGAACTTATTAGCTTACTGTTCTGGAATCAATTACTTGCCTGACTAAAATTCCTTTTTAGCCACCTCCACCTTTGTCCCGCAATTCGTAACTTCTCATACATGATATGATTTTTTGAACTATTCTACTTGTACATGTAATTTAATCTTTTAAAGTTCTTGACAGCTTTTAATTCTTCAATTACCTACATGTTGATTAACATGATTTAATGACTTTGCTCTTGGCTACACGTTTTCCTTCGCGTTGTTGTTCAAGAGTTGTATTTATTATTATTGTTCCCTTTTTTTAATTTTTGATCCACGCGAACACACTGGAATGCTGCTCGTAATTTAACTTAACCTTTCCAGGCTCAAAATTTTATTCTTTGTGGCTTTGTAGCCCTGACTTGCAGTTATGGACGTCGGAAGTATCTGGCCTATAATCCTTCGGTTGTTTCCCACCTATAAATATAACTCTAAGCCTCTAAATCAGCTAGCTAAGTTGCAACCACTTTTCTTTGTCTATGAACCCAGACTAATCAATACTTTTTTGATCAGTTTTAGGACGAGTTTTTTCTTCATGCTTCCATAAAAATTGATCGGTAGCCGGGTTTCCAAAAGGAGATGAAAAATAAAGAAAACAAATTTGGCCACAAATATTGACTACATGACTACACCTGGTTTATATAGAGCTTAACTGTTTATTTGTACAAATAGAAGAGCAGGTAATAATATGTACGATCTGTTTCGAGCTAAGAAGTGAAATTTGAAGTACTGTTACAACATTTTTACTAAGATACGGATTTTATTTGGATTTTATTTATGATTTTGATTTTCGATCTGTTTAACTTTAACAATTGAGGTAAAATTCAATTGATTATGGGCAAATCAATTAGCAATACTGGATAATTGTGTTTAATTTACTCCTATTTTTATTGATTATTATTGATAGTTATTGAATTTGAATTTTGATTTTTGATTTTTGATGATTTTGAGATTTTATATTTGGGGCTTCTGCTGATTGTTCTGCAGGGGTACTATCCAAGCCTCAATCCTATCTTTAAACCCCAATTCATAAGCCGACAGAGAAGGAATCCAGCATTTCAGTAAGCAACCCTACTTAAATATGAACAGATCCTCTAACACAGCTAGTTCACTCACCGGTTATTAGCTGAAACGTCGAAGTGTGAAAAATCAGTAATTATTTTTTATCTTTCTTTCTTTTTGTTGTTGTTTGTATTTCATTTTCTATTATGATAACAATTATTTTTTAACCCCAAATATTTTTCAACTTGATTTTAACACATACAGAGCCTGTTTTGAATGCAGTACCACCTCTTTTGTAATTGTTGCAACTTATTTTTGCACCCATTTCCACCACCATGAACTACTTTAAGGTATTATCAGCTATTATATTCATACTTCCAGTCATTGCTTTGGGCTCCGAACAAGGAACTTATGTGAATCCTAATCCTCATCAATTTGAGAGCTGCGACGTTCAGGATTTGGTTCAATTGGCTGGATGCTGCAATGATGTTTTGAGCAAATTAGATGATTGCAAAGCAAACGATTTGGCATGCGAATGCTGTGCTCTACAATCAATGAACAAGGACTGTTATGGTCTATGCCAGGGAAATCCTTCTGCCAACTTTTTGAGTTCGCTATTTGAAGATTGCGCCAGTTTGAACGATGTTAATGCTTGCAGCTTGCCGTTCAAAAAATCAGATACCATGCCTGTTGAGAGGGTTAAAAAGCCGCAAATGGAGGAACAAACAGACGCTATTAAATTAAAGCTGAAATTGAACGCCAATGACGTAGAAGAAGAAAAAGAAAAAGAAGAAAAAGAAAAAGAAGAATCATACTCGGTAGCCGATAACATAGAGCTCAAAGAAGAATTTACCTCCCCAGAGGTAGAAGAGATTCAAGTTGATCGAGTAAGCTTACCAAACAATACAAATATTACAAACTCGACTCAAAGTTTATATCATAATTCCTCACTGAATTTTACTTTTTTAAGCAAGTCAAGCAAAATAAGTGCAATAAGTCTTTTAGCACTTTCAGTCTTCCCTTTCTTATGGTAAACAATTATGAAGGTCGAAACAGCAAATCTCTGCATGCCGGGACCACTGTGACCGCTTTTAACATTCAAAGTCTGGCCCTGTTTCCACAATTGTCAAGAAAACTTAGGTTGGAGTTTCAATTTGACTTCTATCGACTAGCTCGAACACGGTCCGCTCCATTTATTCAAATCAACTAACCAAAAACCAAAAACTACGGTTACATTGATTACATTGCAACTTTTTAGATTTTTATATTATTCTTGAACATATACAAGAGCGCATACCTTTACAAAAATTTAATGCTGTTATATCATACTATTATTATTTCTCATTCATCCAATCTAAAGTGTATTTGATACCTTCTTCAAGACCCACAGCAGGCTTGTAGTCCAAAAGTTCTTTTGCTTTGGAAATATCGTGGTAACGAGTAGCACAGACAACACGCACACGGAATGGAGTGAGCCCTGGTTCCTTTCCAGAAAGTTTAGAAAAAAATTGCAGAAGATAACCCGCCACGATAGCAATAGGTCGACTTAAAACAATGTTATACTTATCAATATGCCCATCTGCTTTCCAGACAGTTCTTGCAAGAGTCCAGAAGTAACTCGGTTGATCGTTGGTTACAAAGAAGGTCTCTCCTCCAATTTTGCCAACCACAGACTTATTCAAAATCTTTTGCGCTGCCAACACGTGAGAATCAGCGACATTTCCAACGTAAGTCCAATCAAACAAATTATTGTTGTCACCCAATTGAAACTTCAGTTGTCCCAATTTAGCAGCTTGACGCAAGCCTGGCACCAATTGGCGGTCTCCAGGTCCAAAGATACCAGCTGGACGAAGACAAACAGTACGTAAACCAGAAGGATCATCAGCATTTATGACGGCGGTTTCAGCAATGGCCTTGGTTTCATTGTAACCATCCATATGAACTTCCGGATATGGCCACAGTTCATCTGCATTATAAACGTCTTGTCCGTTGAAGATAACACCAGCCAGGGAGGTATAAACCACTGCTTTAACACCCATTTGCTTGGATACAGCAAGAAGGTTCTTGGTACCATCAACATTGACTTTTTCGTAGATTTCTTGAGCCAAACCATGCATAGGAGATGCCAGATGAACAATAACATCACACTTGGATTCAGTAATGGCATTCTCAACATCTTTAGCGGATGTTAAGTCTCCTTCAAATACAATTATCTTCAGCGGATCGAAAGAGAAATATTTAGATAATTTCGGTAAGGGACGCACGTCAAACACATAGATCTTGGTATCGGGACAGTGTCTAGAAAACTGCTCTATAAGATGAAGCCCTAAGAACCCGGATCCACCTACAAGAAGAACTGAATTAAGCTTGGACATGACGAATGGGACCGATGAGAAAAGTTGTTTTATTGTTGAAGTGTTCGCGGGATTTGAAAGTACTGGAGATAAGCTGCAGGCAAAGTGCGAAACAAGCGAATAGTAATGGGACAAACCATCTATACGACGGGAGGAAGATGCCTTGTGTAGCCCTTCAAACAGAGGTTATGTTATGCAAGAAAGGAGAATCAAGAAAAATTTTGCTGTCAAATATATCCAGTGTATTTAAAATAGAATTGGACTGCAAACGGATAAATTAACCACTTGCTTTGTAATTTTCATTGTCAACCCATATATCACTATAAACTACATATATCGCCGCCTGTAATCAAAGCGCCTTGGTAATTGATTTGATTTATTACTATGTATGCACATATATATTTTCTTAGTACTCAGATCAGTTTAATGCTAAAATTCAAACAACAACTTGTACTTTTCTACTTTTTGCTGATCGAGCTGCGCTTGCTTGACCTCTATCGGGAAAGTAATGCTAGAAAAGTCGAGTTTTGTCGCACCCCCGTTTAATGAATTGGTGGATGGGGCTGCGCTACCATTTCCATTAACCCCATTCACTGGTAATTGTGTGTTGGACCGAGGAACTGATGAATCTGTAGAATATGCAAATACTGCCGGCTCGTTCTTCTTGTTTGGGAAGGACGATTTTTCAAACCCATTGCCAAAACTAAAACTTGGCTCCTTCACCACCTTCTTATTGCCATTGATGACAGGAAGAACTGGCTTTTCGGATATAATGGTAGGTACAGGTCCATCAACAGTGGAATTACTGATGCTGTTACTGCCAACCAATGGCTCCTTTCCAAGTTCAACTATTTTTTCCTTCTTTTCATCTTTCTCTACCTTTTCTACATCCATGCCATCAAGTCGTTCGTCCAAAAGTTTCTCCAGTTTGTCAAAACCTATCGTTCTAGTAATATCACTGGCTCCCAATGGCTTTTGAGGTGTTAAAGGCTTAAAGGCAGAATTCTTTTCTTCTATCTCGCTTCTCTTCCTTTTTGGCTTCAGGTATGGACTCAGAAAAGCTTTAATCTCACTCTTTTGATCCTTGCCACCATCCAAAATTGAAAGCAATTTGTTGGCTGCATTGCTCAAAGGTTTGCCATTTGAAATGGGTGACAGCGATCCTAATGATACCAGAGCTTGTTCACTGACAGACAGTTGATTTGTTTGATTAGGCTTGGTTATTCTTTGTTTGCTCAAATTAGGTGTTCTTATTCTGGTCCTATAAGGTGATGGTAAACCACTGAATTGGTAAACCCTCTTAACGGAAGAAGCTGAAGATTTCCCAGCCACTGAGTGGTAAATGGGTTTGTATTCAGGTGTAGCAAAAACAACACCATCATTTTTCAACACCTTCTGTGGGTATGGAGTCATGAAAAGTGTAGAAGTTGATAAGTTTGGATCCATGTTACCTTCCATATTGGTATCATTATATTGTACATCATCCTGACGGGCTCGTGGGTTGAGATTGTTACTGCTCATTTGGAAACTATCAGAAATCGAAGTATCCATTCTCCTTCTTTTCGCTGGAGTTCCTTGTCTAGAGCGTTCTAATAACGCTACCACACCTTCGTATTCAATCTCGGAAAGTGGTCTATCACCCTTTTCCAGAAAAAATTCAGACAAAACCACATTTGCCGAATTTTCAGGTTCTTCTTCTATAAAAGGAGCACTGGTGATGGACAGAGCACTGCCTATACGCTTTGATTGTCCCAAAGGGGTCTTGAATGCCGCAGAAGTTTCTGAACTACCTTCAGCTCTTGCATGAGATATCGATTCTCTTTCTTTTTCCCTTTGCAAATGTGGTTCTTCAGTCGAAAGCGATTGCTGTTTAATCTCGCGAGACCACAACGATGACGGGGTGAGATACAGCTTCATTTTAGTAAACAAGCCTGCCGAATGCACATCGGGCTTGGAAGCCTCCTGTTTTTCGCGATAAGACCTTACGAGCCTTCGATTATCCATTTCAAATTGAGTGGTCAGTAGAGTTGTAAATGGAGATGAGAGAATGGAAATGGCAATGTGCAGTAGGAAGACTTTCAAGAACTATATGCATGATCACAGTATGGGATTTGTTTGAGATATGCACGTGCCTGCATACACACACTTCTCGTTACTAAGTACACTCTATTTGTTTTTAGATATTCTGTAAACCTCAAATTACGCGTAATGCTCTAATGGAGTACATATCAGATTCTGACTCAGATGGTCCCCTTAGCCCGGGTGCTGTGTCCATGGTTCAGTTGCATGCCCTAGTGCAGCGAGTCCCTGCGGAACGACGGCTGCAAATAACGAAATCCTTGCGGGAAATGGGGTTTTGGGATGAAGACCTGGATGTATCACTGTCTTTCCTGCCAAGGGGGCCCAATATAGATGATTTATTCCTGGACATTTCATACATAGAAGATGAAACGGAACCGCTCAACAGCGATGCACAAAAGAGCACTCAAAACACGCAAACTGTCCGAGAATTGAATGCAGATCAAATAACAAACGAAAACTCTAGCACCCAGGATTTTGATCTTCATTCAGATCCCGTACTGGCCAATGAAAATATAGGTGACCACAATAACAACTACTCCACTAATTCTAGCATAGAGCCAAACGGCACTACCAATAATAACGAAAATAACGATGCAGCTTCCACCACAAAGAGTAGAAGCAATATTGATGAAGATTTAGATATAGACGATGCAAATCACTTGAAGGCGTTTTTGGGAACAACTTCTTCTCACAGAAGGGGACTCAGGCATAGAACTTTTACAAATGCTCACCCATACTTAGCAGACAGTGCTCAATGGATGGGGCTTGCAACCACGGATATGCTTAATCGACTCTTCGATCAGAACAATAACGTTGAAGTTATTGTTAAAGTTTTGAACAAGGAATACTTGAAAAGCAAGAAATCATTTCCCAAGGATTACAAATTCAAATCCAAAAACTTTTATGCATTTTTAGGATCGGTGCGTAAAAACCATATAGCTAATGATCATAAAAGTGAACCTGATACTAATTTTGCATCCCAAATACATGATTCCAACTCTCAAATTGAATTTAATGATTCACAGAATGACTCTCAAAACGATTTCTCCGACTTGGAGTTTTCAGATACCGAAATGAGGGATATAGGTATTTCGTCAAATTATGACGAGCCCATTGATATTGGAGATTTTGGTGAAGAGAGAACGTCTTCCATACTACAGAGAGAAGACGATGATTTGGCACGTCCCAAAAGGTCACGTAGATCTAGACCATTGATAGAAGATCTCAAAACTCAAAGACGATTGAAAGCCCTAGAAAAAGATGAAGATGGAGAATCGTTTAACCGGGAGTTTGACCCCCAAAACCACGTCAGCCGATCGAGAATCAATCATTGGGATAATTTTGTAGACGATAGCCAATATTACGAGCCTCAAGAATATTCTCGTGCTATCACTACCGATAATGAGAGATTAGAAGTCACACGTCCTCCCGCCGATTTCCCAGTAATAGAAATTTTGGAAGATGATTCACAAGATGACCAGCAGAATACAGTGGAGGATTGGGAGATTCCTGATTGGGATGTCGTGGAAGAAGACAAAATTGACCCGATGTTTGCTAATCGACGCCCGAAGGGACCGACTAAGCCTAAGAGCAAGATATCTAAAATTCAAAGTCGATTGGGGTCAATGCGTAGCCGTTACTCCATTTTAACCCAGCAACGTAATCTTGGATTAAATTATAGAAGTCGAAGAAAACTGGCCCCTGATGGCAGAATCAACAAATTTAAACAGGGGGCCAAGAATGGAAAACAACAACAAGTAAAGACTGGAATCTCTAGTTTAGACTCTTCTCGAACTAAGGCTCTTTCTCAATTGAAGTTTGATCCAAACGAGATAAAACCTGCCAATGGTAAGTCCCTGCCAGATCCAAAACCCAAGCCCGGAAAGTCCGTGAAAGATCTTTTGGGAAAGAATTATGCATTTTCAAGGAGTCCTGCTATGTCGACTACAATCATAGAAGGAGACAGTTGCCGGAAGTTTGTTGATAACGGCCATTTCAAGCAAGCACGTTGGAAATCAACTTTGGAAGTTGGTAAAGACTTGGTATCATTCAATGAAACCCAACATACAAAATATCCTGCAAGCTTTATCTTGTCACAAATTAAAGCAAATGACATTCACACTTTAAAGTTTGGATACAGAAAATTATTGCCAGCAGATAGTGTTTACGTGACATTAATAGGTGAGCAGTACTCTTTTTCTTTGCTTGACAAGGTTACTTCTTGTAAAAATTTGGCAAAATTACTATATCAACTTAATAAAATTTTCAGCGACACCAAGATTTTGCAGAGCGCTTCCATTGAAACAGAGGTATACAAATCAATAAAAGCTTTAATTGAATGGACATTGATTGTTCAGGAGGTTCCCGACGATAATTGTTGGCGAATGTTGCACAACTTGTTCATTGACTACGAAAAAAATCCTACAATAATCAAAAGTAAGATAATGTACTTTCCTTATTTTTTACTATTATGGTATCTCTTTACACAAATATCTGAAGGTAAGCTTGACAGAATGAATAGAGGTAATCAAATTTTGATTGAAGCTTCAACCAAGTACTTCAAACTGATATTTCAGAATTTGACTCCAAGTGAATTAAAAGGTAAATTAGAGCTATCATCAAAGGGGCAGTACACAACTGTATTTGAATCTTTGTACATAACGTATCTCATCTTCTCACAAGATCTGTCAAATAATTGGTGGTTGCCAATTGGGGATGCAATAAGACAAATAGTTTCTCAATCGTCCTCTGACACCATGGACCTTTTAGATCATTTAGTTCAACTTGCATTTTTAACACCTAAAAATGAACATTCTTGGAGACCATTCTACATATTTTACCAAGCTGTTTCATCAGAGCCCACTTCTTACATTCATGAGAAATTTATTGAGATCATATTTCAATTGAAAGAGCAGGCTCTTTGGCCATTTGAAGAGAAGCTCATTACCGTGATATATAGCGCCATAGCCTCACGCAGATTTTCTAACTTTTGCAATGAAATGGACACAGTTCCCGAGTTGCTTGGTAAAATAGTTTCACGAGATAGTATTCCAGATAACACCTTTTTTGATAAGTTCATGTATCTTTTGTTTTCCTACGTTTGCGAAATGCCACTTGGATCTAACAAAAAAAGACTCATATCGAAACTTTTACCTTCAACTCATTACGTGTACGGTCAAGATTCAAAAAGCTTTGGTACTTTCATTAACAGAATGAACTTTGTACTTTTACTTTCCCACGTTTCTGATTTTGATTTGAAAAACCAATTTAATGATTTAATCAACCTGATTGCAAGCACCTCAGAAGATGTGTCTTACTTTAAAGTAGCATGTCAAGGGTGTGAATTATACTGCGGTATAGCTGTTGCGAAAGAGTACGAATTCCCAGTTAGATCTTTCTGTGTATTGATGAATTTGATGGGTAACTTGTACAGTAAAACTAAGATACACGAATATCTATCAATTTGGATCGAGTTAGAGGCTCAACTAAGTCACCATATCTCCGTCACAAATCTGCACACCATTGCGTTTGATATAATTAGTGGTATAGATGTATCCGGCTTCAACGACAAGTTGACATTGATGTATCTTAAATTATTCTTACGAAGTGCATTCCAGCCAGGTTCAGGCGCCTGTTCACTCAGATTGACTACTTTACAAGAAAAACTAGTTTCAATCATCCAGTTACAGATGGGTAGGTTACCGCAGCTCAAAGTTGAAGATGAAGGTAAGATAGATATATTGGTTGAGTTATCTTTAACTTGTTGGATCAAAACCTACTCTTTGAATTCCAATGTCAATTGGAACGAAGTCATTTTTCTGAAATATCCATACTTGGGAAATCATTACCTGAGAAACAAGTTCTTACTATATTTTTATTCTGGTTTGCTCGAATTTTTAAATGTAACCGAGTATATTGATATATTTGTGGTTGCTTTGTTACAAATGTTGACACCCGGCTCAGATTCTAAATATCTGGCACCTTTCTTCAATAAAATCCGATTGTCGAATGAACCCATGTTTCATTTCAATAACGAAAGCTTGTCAAGTCACGTATCCTACATGCATATCAACTCGGTCAAATTTCTGTTAGCAACTAACTTAATCGAAAACATAGTTCAAAACAAAAGCATTTCAGACTCAACAAAAGAATATTATTTCAAAGAGTACGTCTCGAGTTTGTACAAGAAATCTCAAGAACCTGATGTTCCAAAAGAAGGCTTTAAGCGGTATATGAGTGTCATTGAAAAATTGGGGTTAAAGTATGTTAAAGATTTTCCCAGTTTCAAAAATTTGGCCAGAAATTTGGGTTTACAACAATTCGAAGTCGATAGGATAGCTTGGTCAAAATATTCACTTCAAGAAAGGCTAAAAATTATACATTCCGATGTTATAACGGGAATTCAAATGAAAAAAGATTGTACAAAAATTCTTGACAAGTACATTACTATTGACGAGTTTGAATTGTTGTTTCATCTAATTAGCATTTACATGAAAGCAGTAGCAATGGCACAAAATGAAAAATGGATTTTGTTGTTTGTACTCATGGAATACTTGAATTACCATTTGAAACTTTGTACCGTTAATATTACTGATGGATCCCTCAAAGCTTTTTTGGCGCTGTTGACAGATATTGCGTTTTTGCAACACACTGCGTACCGAACAGAATACTTTTCATATGAGCTTAAAACGTTTTCGGCTGTAGCCAAAGTTTATGCTACAACGTATTCTGTTTATGATGGTTACAAAGATAAAGTTCTGCTCAAGTCAATTATTGACTCATTTGCAGAAAACTACAGAGACTCATATTCAATTTCGCTGCCCGAAGAATTTACGGCGCCATTCTCATCACTTCGAGTATATGATATTCAAGTTAAATCTTCAGAAATAAAGAGCTCCGATGAGCTGGTGAATCCTTACCTTAGACCAACTATGACCACCGTTCTTAAAAGTTTCAATAACATCAAAGACATAGAAAACGATCACGCTCAAGGAGATTGTCTTCTAATTTTGCATAACCTAACCTCAAAACCATTTGTCGAGGTTTTAGACTTCGACTTAAACTTTGCATAACATAATTTATAAATTATAATCAATTCAATTAATTAATATGTTTTCGTAGAAAATGACTCTTCAACTTAACAAACGTCTATATTATTATACATATATACTAAAATTACTGAATATCCCTTTGTTCCTTTATCAATTTAATCTCTGATTCCAATTTATCCTTACCCTTTTTAACTTCCAATAATGCCACCACAGATCGCAAAAGTTGGTCGTATTTTGTCATAGATTTTCTCGTAGGCATCACGGGTTTCCAATTGGTACCACCTGCGGTTGGAATATCCATTTCTTGAAGTAAATTATTTACAGATTTCAAAACTGATTGTCTTTGCTGTAATCCAGGTAAACGCTGCTGAGATCTCAACGTCACACCTGGATTTATCTTGTCGTTCGCATGATAGTGCAAACCGTAAGCTTCTTCTTCTTTTGTGGTCAATCGCTTTGCTAAAAGTTGTTGAATTGGACTTGGCTCGCGGTTGCCATTTGCTTGATTTTGCTTAACCAATCCAGCAAGATATTGTTGCAAATGCGTTTGAAAATTACGTTCTTTGCGAACAGAGGAAGAAGCTGCCATTGGAATTGGAGGAGGTACAGGGTCCACCAGTGTGCGGGGCAATTGCAGCTGTTGGCGCTTCTTCTGGTGTTTGTCCAAAATCATGAGATTACTGTAAAGATTAGCCAAACCTTGTGATGATTGATATTGCAGGACAGATTGTGAAGATTGAGGCAGATCCAATAAGTTGAGAAGATATGATCTTTCGGCAAGCATCTTTTTGGCTGCAAGTTCAAATCTACGAGCTTCAATAACCAAGGATTCTTCCTCTGCTATTTCAGCAGGTGTACGTTTGAGAAGATTTTCCAAGTACTGCTTTCTTTCAATTTCTTTTGTCTTGGAGAAAGACTTGAGCAGCTCCAAAAGATTTGGATTGGCATTAGGATCGATTTCGAGTATTTTAACACAAACTCTGTAAAAATGTTCTTTTAAATCTTCTTGAGTTCTTCCACGGTATCTAAATCTATCAAGTATAACATTCCATTTCAACTCAAAAGCCTTACAGAGATCGAAAAGATGTTGAGTTTCTTCGTATGACCATTCAATGGGCTCTTCTATTTTATCTTCCTCTTCCTCTATTTTTTCCAGCTTAGAAGAATCACCATTAGAAACAGCATTACCATTTGAGGCAGCGACTTGAGCCAGACCATCGGAGCTCAGGTTTTTACCTGATTCAGAGCCAGCACTAGTAGAACTTTGGCTGGAGATATTCTGATTTGTATCTGCATTAGCTGTGCTTAAAGCAGTGCCTGATTTTTGATCTTTCTTCTCTTGTTCCTTGCGTCTTTTCTCTTCCTTTTCCTTCTGCTTTTCTAATTCTCTTTGTTTTAATCTTCTCTTCTCAGCTGCTACTTTTTTCTTCTCTTCAATTTCGTCGGCTACAAATTCAGGAATAAGCTTGACGTAGTCCGCCTCAGTCATCAAGTCGGGTAAACTTAACGAGGTGTTGAACTTATCGAACGCGTATGGTTTGTCGTCTTGTTCCAAAAGCTCTTTAGAACCTCTAACCCAATGATGAAAGGTCTGATTCTTCCCAAGGGGGCGGAAAGGCATACGGGTCCATGGTGAAAGCTTGCTATTAATCTTATCCTTCATTTTGTTCAGATACATTGACCCTGAGAGTGCTACCGGTGGAGTGTTGGGCCCCAAAAGGGAATAGAGCTCTCTAGCCATTCCTGACATCAGTTTTGAAGGCGGAGGTGCCTCTATTTTTTGCTTTTTTTTAACTGGTTGCTGCTGTTGCTGATCCCTCAGGATGTTCAACACATCAAGAACATCGTTAGCGGACATGGCGGGCTGCTGTGTGTTGATGAATTCCGGTTGTTTTTGATCAATGAAAATAAGAACGAGAAACTTATGGGTTGTGCATAGAACTCGAATGTGGGTTACAACTCATATTGCAACTACTAATGCGCAGGACACACCTAGAGGTCGAAGAAACGATGGATGCTGCCA
This sequence comes from Kurtzmaniella fragi, assembly GCA_030581955.1. NCBI lineage: Eukaryota > Fungi > Ascomycota > Pichiomycetes > Serinales > Debaryomycetaceae > Kurtzmaniella > Kurtzmaniella fragi. The sequence continues at coordinate 61,811 of JAKTWE010000049.1, read as the reverse complement.
CGAACGAGATGACTATGGTAGGAACATAAGCATATATTTATGTTCAGAATATTACAAAAAAGTTTCTTGTTGTGCTCATAATTTACTGACTATCTATATGTTTAGTGTATTTGTTAACACTTGATTTTGGTATTAAGCAACATAATGGTATAATCCACGGTTTTCGTCGTCTCTTTTTAAATACTCCTTCTGTATTAAGTCTTCTATCTGCCTTTTGATCACTATTGTCAGCGGCAAAAATCGGTTTTGAAGAACCCTGATAAGCTCGCTGATCAATTCGTTGTGTGTTAGCGTTTGTCTAGATTTCATGATCCGCACTATAGCCGCATTGATTTCGATGTTTCTACCTTGAGCGATATTTTCATTAATCTCTTCTGTCTCTTCATCCTCTGCTTCCTTAGCCTTCTTCCTAGATGTGGAAGAGCTTGATGCGGATGATGAAGATGAAGATGAAGAGGCTGAAACTGTTAAAACCTTGACTTTGACCGATGGTGCTTTGAACTTGTCATTTAACTTGAATATATCTCCTTCGTTAACTTCTTTGGACATTGGCACCTTAATCAACAACCTCAGTCTGGGAGCCACAGCAATCGATTGTAATTGTCTTCTCAAATCAACTTCTGGAATCTTTGTCAACTCTCGTATTTCCCCATATTGTAATTCTCGTCTCTCCTCAAAAGCCAGAACGGGGTTTCCATTCTCATCTGTAGATTGAGGTGCAAATAATAACATAATTATACCAGCATAAGTAGACAAATTTATGTCATACGTTTTCAGAGGATATGTAATTCTCATGTCCATAGACCCAAACTTGGGGCTCCAGTACAATAATTTGTTGTCATTTTTACACTCTGAAACCCACCATTCTTCAAAAGCAGCCAATGTTGGCCGCATTTGACTGGGCCACGGAAACTCTACCAGACTTGCAAACTTTTTGTAATCTTTAGACATTGATTTTGGCCAATTGGCTAAGTTGCATATTTTTAAGTCAAGTTCAATGTTATCTTTTTGCATACTTTTACGCCAATCTCTGGTCAAATCTTTCAGCTGCTTGATGTCTCTATTCATTTTCATCACTTTTTCTAACAGCGTAGACCCCATTTCTTCACCGAATTTGGCTAAAACAAACTCTTCTATACCCACCGATACTCCAGCCTTGTTTCCTCGATCCACTGTTGCCAGGCTCCCCTTCAGATTCAAGAAACGCTTGGCAAAGTGGTTTGAATAATGAGCTTCAAAAGCGTCTTTGTCTCTAATTAACCTTGAAAATTGAATGGATTCGGCCATGAATTCATCTAGGTTCAATTCAGGGTACTTATTCAGGACATTATTCCCATTAGAACTTGCACTGGAAATTCCTTTCAGTTTACTGAGGTGTTTTATGTAATGATCCATGAATATAGAAAGGATTTCTGGCGCATTTACCCCAGCTGTACCGGCCCCGGGATTAGCACCGCTGTTCACCACATCCAAGACCGCTTCCATAATTGTTTGGTGCATACCTATGTCTTCCAGAAACACTGGTATGGTATCGAATTGCTGTTTGAAGTTTTTGATTGTGTTTATGTAAGATATCGCAAACGCTACGTTAGCGAAACTGGTTTTTTTGGCACCACTGGACTCAAGCTGATTTTTGATCAACACAGGAATTTGAACTCCTTGAGCAATAATCAACTCTTTCAAACGTTTCTTCAAGATCTTACGGTCTTTATCAATCCTGCCTATCAATTCATAGAGTAATTCAAGCTGATCTGTATGAATAGGAAGCTTTTCCAGATAAATGGAGTTGTGAAGGGCAGGTCCCAACCAGTACAGAAGACCCTGTTGTTCGGTGGGTAATTGCATGATGTCGTCAATCCTATCTTTGATCAAAATGTTGTTCATGAGTTCCATTATACGAACATATACTGATTCTGGAAGCATTTGCAAAGTGCGCTCCTCCTCAGAGCTAATGAAATCACTTATTTCACCTAAATATGTAGCACCAGTGATATTTACATCAACGGATGTATTGTATTTCAGAGCAAATTGTATAAAGAACTCGACCAGTGAATCAATGTAACGAGGCTCGAAATATGTTGCAAAAAAGGCCTGACTTTCTTCCAAAGTTTCCATCATCCCAATGCATTTCATCACGTAGTGTTTATTAGTAAAAACTTGACCTTCTCGCACCCTCGCTATATCTTCTAATATGATCACGATTAACTTGTCTCCCACTTCCATGGCATTGTATTTGACCACATAATCCTTGAAAATCTGTATTCCCAAGTCATTGGTAAGCATCTTCTTGTTCTCCTTGACATAAACACGGTTTAAATACATTAATACATCCAGAATGAACTTCATCAGTTGCAAATGTTCGTTCCATTCAGAGAGAACTGCTTGAAGAAACTGCTGAGGATCCTTGGCGGAAAGAATGATTTCTCGTCGAGAAAGCAAATGCGATTTGACCAACTCCAGAACATTATCGTAGAGTTTACCACCATATTTCCGAAGCACGAGCATATAGGCTTTACGATAAAGTTGTTCGTACGAAAGGTTCGAGATGTTTTTGTTCTGAATCTGAGCAATTCCCAGCGCAAGAACAGACCAGTACTTGTCATAGTCAAAATTGTCGGACCCTGCAACAATCAGACTCACAAGAGACTTCCGTGGCGGTCTGATCTTCGACCTTTTGCTGGAAGGCAACATGTAGATCAGCTGAAGAAAGAAATATTATATGTAGGAATATGTAGATGTTTACACTTGCACACCCATAACCAAGAATGTCTGGATTATAGATGTGGCAATAAACAGAGTTATTAGAAAGAGTATAAATAAATTGAAAATTTAATTGAATATATGAGGCATTAATGAAGTATTCTATGTTTTGAAATTGTGAAAATTCGAACTCCAAGTGTGTAGTATTTAGGATCATCTGCTTTTCCCCATACAAATAAAAGTGATTGATAAAATTTGTATTTGACGCAAAATTTCCAGTGGTTATCCCTGCATACACTGGGACTCAATTAAAAGTACAGTACAATATCCACAGGTGGGAATTAAAAAAAGGAAAAAAGTGAAAAACAACTCCCCCGTTTGTATACACTACGCTCTTGAGTCACACTTATCACAGAACAATTCGAAAGGTAACAATAATGATCGTGGGCAGTTCACATAATGTATGTCATACCAGATGTACGTCAAAAAAACATAACATGCACAATCCCAGCTCAGCACTACAATTCGCCCGCTTAATCCCCAAGCCGTTCACCTCCGCTTTCGTTGAGTCCTGTACAAACGGTGCTTCAGATCAACGCTTTCCGTGAATAGCCACGCCGGTATATCCTGCATGTAGTCTCAATTGCTGATGGAAAGTGACTAATTTCTGGCTCTCTATTGGCTCCGCACCGGCCACCGGTACCGGCCCGCTGCTGGCGACAACTCTTGAGTATAAATTTTCACCACTCCACACTATTTTCAATTATTACAAACATCCAACAACCTTCCATAATGGCTCCACAAACCCTTTATGATAAGGTTTTCAATGACCATATTGTCCACAAAGATGAATCTGGCTCATACCTTCTTTACATCGATCGTCATCTTGTCCATGAAGTGACTTCTCCGCAAGCTTTCGAAGGTTTGGCCAACGCTGGTAGATCAGTCAGAAGAACAGACTGTACTCTTGCCACTGTTGATCACAACATTCCAACTGTTTCTCGTGCCAACCTTAAAGATATCGACCTGTTCATAGAGCAGGAAGACTCTCGTCTTCAAGTCAAGACTCTTGAACAAAACGTCAAGGATTTTGGTGTCACCTATTTCGGCATGAACGATGATCGTCAAGGGATTGTGCATATTGTTGGCCCTGAACAAGGGTTTACTTTACCAGGAACCACCGTGGTGTGTGGTGACTCCCATACTTCCACCCATGGTGCCTTTGGATCACTCGCTTTCGGTATCGGTACCTCTGAAGTCGAACACGTTTTAGCCACTCAAACCATCATTCAAGCCAAGCTGAAAAACATGCTTATCACTATCGATGGTAAGTTAAGCGAAGGTATTACTTCCAAGGATCTTGTCCTTCACGTTATTGGTGTCATTGGTACCGCTGGTGGTACCGGATGTGTTATTGAATTTGCTGGTGAAGCCATTCATGATCTCTCTATGGAAGCAAGAATGTCCATTTGTAACATGGCTATCGAAGCCGGCGCTCGTGCTGGTATGATTGAACCAGATCAAATCACTTTTGATTACATCCAAGGCCGTCCTTTGGCTCCAAAGGGTGCTGAATGGGAAAAGGCTGTCGCTTACTGGAGTACTTTAAAGAGTGATGAAGGAGCTCATTTTGACCATGAAATTGTCATCAAGGCTTCAGACATCGTGCCAACTATTACTTGGGGTAACTCTCCTCAAGATGCTCTCCCAATTACTGCATCTGTCCCAGATCCTGCCAACGTTTCCGACCCAATCAAGAAGTCTGGTATGGAACGTGCTCTTAAATACCAAGGTTTGACTCCAAATACCCCATTCCAACTGATCAAGATCGACAAGGCTTTCATTGGTTCTTGTACCAATGCTCGTATTGAAGATCTTAGAGCGGCTGCCAAGGTAGCCAAGGGTCACAAGAAGGCTGACCATGTCAAGCTTGTTCTTATTGTACCAGGATCTGGTCTTATTAAGAAGCAAGCTGAAAAGGAAGGTTTGGACAAGATTTTTGAAGCTGCTGGATTTTCTTGGAGAGAAGCTGGTTGTTCCATGTGTCTTGGTATGAATCCAGATATCTTGGATCCAGAAGAGCGCTGTGCGCTGACTTCTAACAGAAATTTCGAAGGTAGACAAGGTGCTAGTCTGAGAACTCATTTGATGTCTCCTGCTATGGCTGCTGCTGCTGCCATTAAGGGTTACTTCACTGATATCAGGGAATTCGAATATGATTCCTCTGATGAAGCTGCAATCAAGATCCTGTCCGAAGAGGACAAGGTTTTACAAGACGCTGTTTACAGCCATGAGAAGCAAGAGTTAGGAACCTCCAACTCTGATAGAGAAGAAGAAATCAATGACATTCCTGTGGAATCCGATGCTCATGCCACTAAGACTGAAGTCAAGACTCCTAAAGCTCCTGCGGTTGCTCTTCCTGGAATGGATAAGTTTACTGTTTTATCCGGTATTGCTGCTCCTCTTGACAAGGCCAACGTGGATACCGATGCCATTATTCCAAAGCAATTTCTTAAGACTATTAAGCGTACCGGTTTAAAGAATGGTTTATTTTATGAACTGCGTTTTGTCAAAGGTGCAGATGGAAAGGATACTGAAACTGATTTCTGCTTAAACGTAGAACCTTACCGTGCAGCTGAAATTTTAGTGGTCACTGGTGACAACTTTGGTTGTGGTTCATCTCGTGAACACGCACCATGGGCTCTTAAGGATTTCGGTATCAAATGTATGATTGCTCCTCTGTTTGGTGATATTTTCTACAATAATTCATGTAAGAATGGTTTATTACCAATCAGAGTTGATCAAAAAGACATTATCGAGAAGATCTATCCATTAGCCGTTGCCGGAAAGAACATTACCATCGATTTACCAAACCAACAAATCAAGAGCGATGATGGTGAAGTTTTGGTGGAGTTTGAAATCGAACAATTCCGTAAGCATTGTTTAGTTAATGGTTTAGACGATATTGGATTGACTTTACAAAAGGAAGAACATATTAAGACATACGAAGCATTAAGAAGGGACAAGTTTTCCTTCTTGGAAGGTGGTTCCAAGTTGATCAAGCCAATCAGAGGTGCCAAGAAGCTGGTTTATGGGTTGAAAACTCAAGAATGGTAAGCTTGCTAGCAAGCTTGCTAAGCAAGTAAATGCATGTAAAATAACATAGAGAAAATAAACAGACACTAATTGATCCAATGTAGACCTACAATTTCAGTGGTTTGAAAGTTGATAGTACAATCTATTAAAACAATTGCTAAAAATCCATTCAACTTAGAGCTTTACCAGCGCTCTCAAAATTAAAAGATGGCCCTCAGCAAGTATATAAACACCAATTCTTATTGTAACAAGAAGAAAATAATAATAATAATAATCTATTATATAAAACAAATCTTTAATCGGCCTTATCAGACATCACATTCTTTACTGGTTCTGTCTCATTAACATACAACTTATGCTCTTGTATGTACCTGATCACAGAATTCGGTAACAAGTATTGTACAGACATACCTCGGCGAACGAAAAGTCTGATCTTGGTGGACAGAATGTCATTATAAATTAATTGTTTAATCACCAACACATTCCTCCTATGCTCATACATGATATCATGCGAGAGTAAGAACAGTCTGACGTCAGATCCTGTTCTTTCCACAATTAGACATCCATATTTTCCTAAAATATGATGAAGATCTTCATTAGCCCATACATCAGGTTCACCCATCAGTTCGATAAGATCTCCTCCTGCTAAAAGCATGATTTTCACACCTCTTTTTTCTCCACTTTGAGTAGTGATCCCCCCTCTTTTGACATTGATTTCTTCATTGAAATGATCTAAAACTAAGGCGGTTCTAGTATAACGAGGTTGAAGCAGTTCCCATGCATCCACCATAAGCCACAGTGAAGTTCTTTCACAAGCTAATTCACACATACGAACTCTATGAGGGGCAGGAGCAAGACCCTGTTTCTTATAGTTAGAAGACACAGGAGAATAATAACCTCCTACGACCTCGAATCTAGTTTGTTCACTAATAGCATCCAATGCCATTTCAAACATACGAAGATGTAAATAAGTAATAGGCAGAAACAGACCGCATGCTACAATAACCAAGGGCATTTTAGAATCATCCAGTAAAGTAGTGGCCAATCTGTGAGCCGGGAAAGTATAGTCATCCAAATGTTTTGCTTGACGTTGAATTCCATGGGGCACTTCTTCAAGATCGGCGATCTGCGACGATTTGACTTTAATACTTGGGGGTAGTACAGGACGGACGACTTTTTCGGGTTTTTCTTCGTCAGATGAAGAATCTTGAAGTTCAGTATGAATTCTTGGAATCTTCAGATGAGGAATGGTAGATATGGATGTTTGCAGAGCAGTTCTAGCATCAGCGGAAGGATGTGGAGTAGGGGCATCCACAGCTCCTCCAAGATCTGCCAAAACAACGTAGGGAGAAATAGGTCCGTGTTGAGGGATCTTGGACGAAGGAGCTGTCGGTTCTATAGCCTTTGCTAAAGACGGCGGCGTGAAGTCGGGATCGTTGGTCGGATCCATATTGTCAGACGGCTGGAGGTGGTTAAAGTTAGCGTTTAAAAAGGTTGGGAAAGCACCGTTTATAAAAAAAAAATTTGTGCAAAAAAAAAAACTTGTGAAAAAGAAAATGATACAAATCAAAAACCTTAAATCAAGCATAACAACAGAGACGCAACTAAGCCTATATAGATTACAGGAGGTAGAAATAGGGGATAAAAGGTTAGGGAAAAAAATTGGACAAAAATGAACCGTAAATACAGGCATAATCGTTTGAATCAAGGCTGAAACTCAATGTTATATCAATTATAGAGCCATAAAAAGAACACTTTTAGCATGGGGCTAAGTGATCCGCGAATATCTAAAGTGCGAAACAAGCGAATTGCGGAGATATAACTGAATAGTCATATTGACATAGTATGAGCATATACATCAACAAAGAACAATATGTCGATAATTGCAGATTGGAATAAACCAGAGTACTTATGAGCAAAATACTATACTATCCAATTAGAATTTATCACTGTTTCAACCGTGAAATGTTTCCGCCATATCTACTTTGTGCACATGATTCATTTCTTAAATAGGTTAATGTGCTTACAGATTATATTATAATTGTTACTCATAATACCAAAGATCCAGATTGGCGAGATATCCGAGTTCGCACTACTTAGCCAGTGATACTATGTTTTACGACAAGGCTTAATTTGATTTGAAATACTGCTAATCTAAACACCGTACAGAGGGGTTCTTGCGGTGATAGCCACACTCTCCACACTGGAGCAGTAACCACAAGTAGCAATTAAATATAAATTACTGATTGTATAAGTAACAAAGAAATAAAAAAAAAAGAATGGCGTCACAGACAGGATTCGAACCTGCGCAGGCATAACCCAACGCCTAAACTGCTAGATAGCAGGGCGTCGCCTTAACCACTCGGCCACTGGGACTTGTTCTTATAGCAAACTGAAAAAAAGAATCCTAAATCATGATCGGACTATTGTGTGTAGATAAAACTCTGTATATTATCTAGTCGTGCCACACACATGTAAAATTTGTAAATCTCTACATGTCTAAACCTGTTCGTCCCGCTAAGAGATTAATGGCAGCTACCTCCAAATGCTCTTTGGAAGGTACTGCTTATGGCAAATGCATGTTGGAGAAGTACTCTACGGTGGAAAAGGGGGTTTGTGAGCAAGAGTTTTCCAGATTCAAAGCATGTGTGGAGAGTAATATCAAACGATAGAGAGGTAGATTAGAAGGCAATTAAATAGGGAAGGCGAACTGCAAGTGAACTGCAAATACGACGAAAAACAACCATCGCAAATACATAATCAATAGTACATACATATATCAGCAAGTTTATACAGTACACGTAAACCTGAGACTCAATTAACCCACTGTAGCCGCCTCATAGAGCAGCGCGAAATTTAAATAGCGAGCGGGTGCAACAATTTACAAACTCATAACGTAGCTCAGCATGACTCGATGGAAAATCCAGTTCTCGATCATCCGCTACTTAATTACCAACAGAGCTAGAGTAGACTGGTAGTGATGCTTAACCTGCTCTTTAATTTGATTAATTAATTTTATTGAATACAAAAACATCTAAAGCTATATAGAACTCTAAAGCCGATCACTAATGCTCGCACAACGAGAAAGTTCTAGTGTATGTAACAAAATCATGATCGTAATTATCAGGGATCTTTCTTTGCTCCATTAATGACGCCCTAATATTCTTAGCCTGTTCAATACTCATGGGCCAGTCGTTCTTCCCATCCTTAGCTTTAAATTCGTTAACATCAGTTCTCCACGAATCTTTGAAATATTGATACATGTCAAACTTCTGGGGTGGATAATAATAGTACTTGGCCTCTTTCTTCTTTTGTGCAATCATTTCTTCATAAGCTTTTTTAATGGGTTCATCTATGATTTGTTGCTCATGCCATGAAGGCTGTTGTGGAGGGACTTGTGCTGTGGTGACTGTATGCTCATTATAAGGATCCACCAAGAAAATGCACAATATTTTACGATGTCCCGGCTTTGTCTTGTCAGTTAATTCAAAAGGCTGCACCTTATGTTGAAAGCAATTGGGGAAAACTAATAATCTGTCTTCTTCACACTTAACATCTCCAACATATTTATTCATTTCTGCTTCGTCTTTCAAACCAAACAATTTTTCCACTGCAAAAGTATCACCTTGTTCATATACTGGGTCTTCAAAAGAACACCTGAAAGCAAGCTTGGATTCCGAGATATTTTCACAGTCATAATAGTATAAAATGGTGCCCACTATGTCTTCGTTGATAGTTCCTTCAACATGCCAAGATCCACCTTCGTATTTTGGATCTTCTGGAGTCAATTCAATGTTTGCAAATTTGACAATAGTTTTAAGTAATGGGAATTCTTTTTTCAAATCAAATGAATAATCAACAGGAGGATCAGTTGTGTACTTGGGACTAAAATCGGCAAGATAGTCTTTCCTTTTTTCAATAAACTCTTCGTATTCATCCCATAATTTCTCATCTTCTCGTGTCTTTGCAACGAACTCAGCATCCATGGATTTCCATTCTTCAGTATAATGATCTCTGAATAAAGTAGGGATTCTTTGATACCCATTTTCTTTGAACCTAGATAAAGAAAAGTTCAACCCTGGAATTGCTGCTTCGAAGACATCTTCAATTGAATGATACAACTCTTCGTATTTTGGGTGCAAATTATTGATATATGAAGCAAATCTATACAATCTGTTTTCGGTATACTTTTTCTCTTGAGCCATTACAGATGGAAGCCATTGATAGCTTTTAGAAAGAGCCCAGTCGGCAGTATGGTTCTTGACTTGTTTGAGCTCTTTCTCATCAACACTAGCAATACCAATCTCACCATTTCTTTCAATATAAATCGGTGTTTGTTGGTACTGTAATGGATACAATGAAGGATGAACGATATCCACCACTTTGTTGTTTGTTCCTGGGTGGTAATCCAACCCCTCAGAATATTCATTGGTTACAAATTCATCAAGTAGTTGTTTTAATTTAATTTTGGTTTCAGACTTGACTGCAGAATCAGAATAAACCACTCGATCATCACATCCAATTTTAAAACCATTCAGCTTGAAATTAGTGAAGTTAGCGGCCATATACTCATACCATTTCAACTCTCTAATCACATAATTCCAAACCGCCTCAAAATTGGAACATTTATCCTTGAATTGAGTTTCGATTTCATTTTTCCATTTTGCAACTATCATCTCATCTTGATATTTACGTTCCCAATCTGGTTTTTCCCGAATCAATTGAGATATATAGATAATATTCCATTCTTCTAATGTTTTCATTTCTTCACCTTGATTGGCAAATATCTCATAAAACACATTGGGGAACCGTGATTTATTTTTACTTAAATGAACAATGTCTTTGTAAAGATCAAATACCATTGCGTTGGATAATGATGAGTTTGAATAACGAAGAGTTTAAACAATAATCGGCTTAAATTTGCAGATCGCAGCCTTTTAATCATCGTTTTCTGATTTCGTATATTGAAATCTCGTAAACTTACCCATTCTAAAATCTACTCTATTAGCGCACATTGTGCTCGAATGCATTGCATCTTCATGTGTGTGAAAATAGTTAATTGAACCAATGAAGACGCTTTATGTATACCTCCTTCCTATTTGGGCCATTTTCTTTGATCTATCAGATTGCAGCTTGAATTCAACCCATATGTAATGTTGATTTTCAGTTGAAGTTTCAAACGTTTGGATCTGTTAATATTAACTGGGCTTGTCTTGTATACTTGTCAAATACATTCTTCTTTGCATTGTAGCCACGTTAAACCATGAACATTTGAGTCACATCCACTGCCTTGAGTATGCCAAGAAGTGAACTTATTAAAGTATTATTCAAAAAATTGAAAAGCTAAAACAAATTTTTAACTCATAATTTATCGTTAAATTGATCTTTTCACTAGCACTACAAGACACAGTAATAAAGAGGCAAATCAAAAAAAAAGAAAACAGAAAATCACTTCCCCCACATTACGAGGGAGTTGAAAAAGTAATCAACTGACTCTAATTAACCGAACCTCTTCCTGCACACATTCCCCACTCATTTTCTTCTGTCGGACTTGAAATCGCAGTGCAAACAGCATGTGATTCTACATCCACATAAGTCAAGAACCTCACCTAAGGTGGCATTTTGCAAGGACATACAATACTGAGCTGTAGTAAAAACAAGTATGAGATGTAGTACATCAAAAAAGTACACCACACTGCCATTTCTCGGTACGACCGCTCAAATCATTCGTCTAAAACATTCATCTTCTCTTCCTCGGGACAAGACCCCTGGTGTTTGGATGTTCCTGGCAATTTCAGTGTGGAGAACGTCACATCACTACTAACTATTTATTTTTATACTTAACTACTTTCTTTCTCTTCCGCCAATACTTCCAAACAAGTGTTTTTTATACCAGTGGACTTGAATTTAACTTTGTCACGTCTATAGGTAGCCTCAGTAAACGTTTCATCCCTGTGATCGTTCTATATCCACTTCAAACGGATCGATTGTTGCCCGCACCAGTCCTAAGGCTCCACGCATTCCACATTTTTTGTGAGCCCATAATTAGTTGAGCAACACCACCAGAACCGATCTATTCGCGTGTCCAAACATCACCGTACTAGCTCACCGATAATCATTGGGCATCTGAAACTTCATCTGAACTACAGACCTTTTGAAGCCACCCCAACCAGAGCCAGAACACCTGAAGCTGATCACACGTCAGACCGTAGTTTGAAATTTTCACAAAGCCAAAAAACAAATCGGATCCCTATTTATCACCACTACATATCTTTAAAATGGTTGAGTTCTCAAAACCTTTAATTATGAGCCAAAATGCAAGAAATATTATGCTCCTTCTCAAGGAGTTCATGCAGGCTTATCGTGAGAATAGAGTAGCTCTTAATTATCAACTGAGACCTGTGATTTTGTTTCTCAGTACTTTGGCTGCAACTGCAGGGTTATCAGTCATATTCGCATTAAGATCAATTGTATTGAAATATCAAGACTTTAAAATCAGGAGAAAGCGTCCTGCTTTAATTCGTCAACTGCTGACAATTTTGAAAAATGGTGCACGAGAGATTTTCATTCCCAATAAGAAAAAGGGAGCTTCTCCAGCTAGAGTTATTATCCCTAAACCAAACAGAGATCAATATGCTGCCGACAAATATCTTTATAAAAATTTCATTATTGATCAAAAACTCAAACAACAGAAGAATCTTTTGAATTCCAAATTCTTATCTCAATTGACAATCATTTGGAGAATTCTTATTCCTAAGGTGTATCTGAAAAATACCTACCTTTTGGTATCTCAATGTTTCTTTTTAATTCTTAGAACTTGGCTTTCTCTTTTAGTTGCCAAGTTGGATGGTCAAATTGTTAAAAATTTGATCAGTGGGAATGGTAAGAAGTTTGCAAGAGATCTTATTTATTGGCTTTTAATTGCCTTCCCTGCTTCTTATACAAATGCAGCCATCAAGTATTTGACCTCTAGATTATCTTTACTGTTTAGAACTAATTTGACCAGATATATTCATGATATGTACTTGGATAATGTTATGGCTTATTACAAGATATCATTCCAAGACGTTGAAAATATTGATCAGTATATTACTAATGATGTTGCCAAATTCTGTGATCTGATTTGTCTGTTATTTTCACTGATGGGTAAACCATTCATTGACTTGGTCTTCTTTTCCGTCTATCTTCGTGATAATTTGGGTACAGGTGCCATAGCCGGTATCTTTGCCAATTATTTTATCACTGCTTGGTTCTTGAAGAAAAATACTCCTGCTTTTGGTAAATTACTGTCCGAGAGAACAGCACTTGAAGGTCAATACTATAATGAACATCTTAATATCATTATCAATTCTGAAGAAATTGGATTTTATAAAGGTTCCATTGTAGAGAAACAGAAATTGAAAAATACTTTCAAAAAACTTGTTGGACATATTAACAAGGAAATCAATGTTGCTTTTGCTTATGGAGTAATTGAAGATTATCTTCTCAAGTATACCTGGAGTGCCTGGGGTTACTTCTTTGCTGGCTTACCAGTCTTCTTGGATGAACTTTGGCCAAAGGATGGAGCCGCTTCTCCGACTAGCGATTCAGCCCCAATCAGCTCTACTGCAAGTGAAAAGCACAACATGAGACAGTTCATCACCAATAAACGTCTTTTGCTTTCCTTAGCTGATGCTGGTTCCAGACTCATGTATTCTATTAAGGATGTTTCTGAGTTGACCGGTTATACCGACAGAGTGTTCAACTTATTGACCAACCTTCATCAAGTACATTCTCCACTTTATAGTTATGGTTCGAAGCTTGGAACAGGCGACATACATGGTACTATTCAGAAGAACTACAAAAACGGTTTAAGATTTGAGAAAATTGATATCACTATTCCGGGTGTTTCAGGTTCTGAAACTCCTCCATTGATTGGAAACCTCAATTTCCACATTACTCAAGGTCAAAATCTTCTTATTTTGGGTTCCAATGGATGTGGTAAGACTCTGATTGGACGTGTTTTAGCTGGGTTATGGCCACTTTACAATGGTTTACTTCTGAAACCAAATGATGATGATTTCTTCTTTTTACCTCAGAAGACCTATTTCACCAATGGTAATCTTCGTGATCAAATCATTTATCCTTTCTCTTATGATGAAATGCTTGAAATGGGTTACAATGACGATCATTTATACCATATTTTAAGAGAAGTTAAATTGGAGTATTTATTGACTCGTGAAGGGAATTTCAATGTAAAGAAAGATTGGAAAGATGTGTTTTCCGGAGGAGAAAAGCAAAGAATGCTGATTGCTAGAGTTTTATTTAAAAATCCTAAATTTGTGGTTTTAGATGAACTGACCAATGCTGTCCTGACAGATGTTGAAGATTATCTTTTTGAACTTTTGCAACAAAAAGATCTTACTTTCATTACTCTTCTGCATCGTCCACTTTTGATGAAATATCATGATTTTATTTTGGAAATTAAAAATGATAACGGAGAAGCAGACCATTGGGAATACACAGATTTAACCTGCGAAGAAAACTTACAAAGTATTGATAATGAGATCAAAGAGATCGAAGGTAAATTAGCAAAAGTTGAAGAATGGGAGCAAAGAAAGGATCAAATAGAATTGTATTTGGATGGAAAAATAAAGCAGATATAAGATAAATATAAATTGAGTGATTAAACAAGGTTAAAATAGTAGCAAGCATTGTAGAATAGAGTATTACACCAAATAATGAGGCTGTTAGATAGGACTAGGTATAGGGTAGACGTAGAGGGAAAATAAAAAATATAATCTGCACACAAAGATGCGCTACACGGTTTTAATTCTTTTCACTTTATCGATTTCCAAACAATTTCCATGACCGATACCAGCGCCCCAAGCGCATCCAACAGTGTTCCCATGGGGACTACCACGGACATGGCGCGTAATCAAAAACGCTACTTTGTAGATGAAAGTCAAAAACCGGTTGAATCTATCGCGGAAACCGCCAAAAGATTCAACTATCTTTTGGGACTCACAGATTTGTTCCAACATTTCATCGACACCAGAGCTGCAGATGACACTGAATTCCGTCAGATGTTGGAGCAGACTCTGATAAAAAGAGGAGACACTCCAGATGTGGTGGGATCGCGTCGTACCATGCCGGGAGGCCGCCGTAAGACAGAAAAGGAAGAGGACGAAGAACTTTTACAAGACGAAGAACAAGAACTGAGCCAGATCTTTGAATTTACAGAGAGTCCAGGGTTTGTACACGGAAAACTTAGACCATATCAAATCCAAGGTTTGAATTGGCTCATTTCGCTTTACGAAAACAATCTTTCCGGTATTTTGGCAGATGAAATGGGGTTGGGGAAAACCCTTCAAACTATATCGTTCTTGGGATACTTGCGATACTTCAGAGGCATTAATGGACCACATATAGTGATTGTACCAAAGCTGACTCTTGACAACTGGGCTAGAGAGTTCCAAAAGTGGACCCCAGAGGTTCGAGTTTTGACAATTCAAGGTGATAAAGAAGAAAGAGCAGAAATCTTGAAAACAAGACTTATGCTGTGTGATTTCGATGTAGTAATTGCTTCTTATGAAATTGTTATTAGAGAGAAGCTGTTTTTTCGTAAATTTGCTTGGGAATACATTGTTATCGATGAAGCTCACAGAATCAAAAATGAAGAATCTTTACTTTCTCAAATCATCAGGATGTTTTATTCACGTAACAGATTACTTATAACAGGTACTCCACTTCAAAATAATCTTCATGAATTGTGGGCTCTATTAAATTTCATCTTACCTGATATATTTTCAAAGTCAGAGAGTTTTGATGCATGGTTTGCAGCTTCTGAAGAGGATAACGTAGTCACTCAGCTCCATAAAGTGTTGAAACCTTTCCTTTTACGTAGAATTAAGGCAGACGTGGAAAAATCTTTACTTCCAAAGCAAGAAATGAATGTTTATGTGAAAATGTCAGAAATGCAAAAGAAATGGTACCAAAAAATTCTTGAAAAAGATATCGACGCTGTTAATGGTGCCAATGGTAAAAAGGAACTGAAAACTAGATTGTTAAATATTGTTATGCAATTAAGAAAATGTTGTAATCATCCTTATCTTTTTGAAGGGGCAGAACCTGGTCCACCTTACACCACAGACGAACATTTGGTATTCAACGCTCAAAAAATGGTTATTCTTGATAAAATGTTGAAAACTTTTCAACAACAAGGTCTGAGAGTATTAATTTTTTCACAAATGAGTAGAATGCTTGATATTTTAGAGGATTATTGTTTTTTCAGAGAATACAAATATTGTAGAATCGATGGTCAAACCGATCACAGCGATCGTGTGAGAGCGATAGATGAATACAATGAGCCAGGGTCAGAGAAATTTGTATTTCTCTTAACTACAAGAGCTGGTGGGTTGGGTATTAATTTGACCACTGCTGACATTGTTATTTTGTTTGATTCTGACTGGAATCCACAAGCAGATTTACAAGCAATGGATAGAGCACATAGAATTGGTCAAACCAAACAAGTCAAGGTATTTAGATATATCACTGACAATGCTATAGAAGAAAAAGTTTTGGAAAGAGCCACCCAAAAATTAAGACTTGATCAGCTTGTTATCCAACAGGGAAGAAACACCGGTGGGTTAGATCAACAAAACAAAGCCACCTCTAAAGACGAGCTTTTGAACATGATACAATTTGGTGCAAAAGAAGCTTTTGAAGCAGGTGGAGTTGAAGATGATAAAGAAGTCGACCTTGAAGCTATATTAAAGGCATCAGAGGATAAAACGAAGCTATTGAACAAAAAATACGAAAAATTAAACCTTAATGCCTTACAGAACTTTTCTAATAGCGAAGAGAGTGTTTATGAATGGAATGGTGAAAATTTCAAGAAAAAAGAACCAACTCTGATCGGTAATATTGGCCATGGATGGATTAATCCAGGTAAAAGAGAAAGAAAAGAAAACTACAGTATAGACATGTACTACAAAGATGTTTTACAAACACATGGGGGTAGATCTCAACCCAAAAATGGACCCAAACCTCCAAAACAATTGAATTTATATGATCATCAGTTTTATCACCCTAAAGTGGCTGAACTTTATGAATTGGAAAAAAACTATTACAAGAAGTTGACCGATTATAAAGTTCCATTGGCACCTGGACCTCCAAAAACTTTAAAAGAAAGACAAACAACACAAAAGTTAGAACAGGAAGCTATTGACAATCTGAGAGCCATTACTGAAGAAGAAAAAGCTTTAAAAGAAAAACTTTTGAGTGAAGGGTTTATTACTTGGAATAGAAAAGATTTCCTTCACTTTATATCGGTCTCTTCCAGATATGGAAGAAATCTGATAAGAGCCATAGCATCTGAATTTGAGGACAAGTCAATTGAAGAAGTACGTGAATATGCACAAAAATTTTGGCTGAATTATGAGCAAATTGAAGGATATGAAAGAATGCTCAATCTGATAGAACAAGGAGAAGAAAAAATACGAAGAGTCAAGACACAAAAGGAGCTGCTTCGTAGAAAAATGGCTCAATATCGTTTCCCGTTACAAGAATTGGTACTTAAATTCCCTCCGGCCACAACAACCAAACGAGTATTTTCTGAAGAAGAAGATAGATTCTTACTTGTCCAATTGTATAAATATGGATTAGACAGACCAGATGTTTATGAAAGAATAAGAGATTCAATCCGGGATCTGAGGTTATTCAAGTTTGATTTTTTCCTTCAGCTGAGAAATGCAGGTGAAATTCTGAGAAGATGTAATACGTTATTAGGATGTATACTAAAAGAATTATCGCCTGAGAAGAAGATAGATGAACCAGCGAAGAAAAAGGCTAAGAAGTAGGTTATTTAAATAATTGTTATCATCAATATAAATATAAAAAGATGTTATTAGAAGTAACTACATAGAAATGGATTTTTTTATTTTGGTGATTATGTTATTATATTATTATGTTATTATATCGTTATTAATATTACTATTTTAAATCGTTATTAATACTGATAGTGGCTCCATGACTTCATTATTACTCTATTTACAGATCTCTCAGTATTATCATCGACTTCAGCTCTACATGCAGCGGGTCTTGGATTGACCATCAAGGTTCATCTGGGATCTCAGCAACTAAATCATCTATTACATTCGAAAATTGCATTGGTGTAATATCACTTGGATATCTAGCCACCACTTCTCCCTTGTGATTAATAAGAAATTTTTCAAAATTCCATAGGATGCCTTTGAAACCAAACTTTCCCAGCTTTTTTGCCTTCAAGTATGCGTAAACAGGATGTTCAAAATCTCCATTAACTTCACATTTAGCCATAATGGGAAAATTTACATTGAAAGATTCAGTAATATGATCTAATAATTGTTTTCCGTCTAAAGGTTCTTGCTTACCAAACTGGTTATTTGGAAAGGCTAAAACTACAAGTTGATTGTCATACTTTTCGTACAAAGATTGTAGTTCTGCGTATTGAGGTGCGAACCCACATAAAGATGCCACATTAACGATAAGCACTACCTTGTTTTTGAAATTTGAGAACTCCGTTACCTCACCTACAAGGTCTTTAGACTCGAGATTATAGAACATAATTTTGCCTTGATGACGGTGAGTCGCTGAGTGTGTGTGCAGAAAGAGCGGTCAGGTGCTTGGATGATACTTAAATGAATGTCACAGTAGTTATGTAGAACTGCTGGAGACAGATGGCCTCAGCTCAGTAGGTTCAGAGGCAAGGAACGAGGAGATAAAGAGCTCAGGATTTGAAAGATGTAAGTAGAAACTTCAGAATGAGCCACTGTGCGAGCGATACGACCGGACCGAGAACGAAGACCTTTGAACCCTGAATGCAGGACATTATCCGAGATATGGGACAACAAGGTCAAATAAGGACTGGGACCAAAATGAGTCAATTAGAAGTGGAATCAAATGGTCAGATGCTGGAAAAGTAGTATAAAAAGATGGCTACACAGTATATAGCAAAGGAGTATGAGAGCAGAGGATCAAACGCCCAAATTAGATTTAATTGAAAGGTGCAAAGTCCGACAAGGAGGGGGACCGGAAATAGAATTTGAGATATAGCAAAGCTTTAGAAGAGAAAAATACAGAGATGGAACTGAAAAATAACACTTATGTACGAGAGTAGACAAAAATATAAGGCTAAAAGTCCATCCACCGCCTTCAGACGATCAATTAGAAGGCAATACATCAAGCAGCTCTGTTAAAAGTTGCAACAATACGGAGAAAATAGGAAGCGGGTCGAAATAGAAAGAAGTATTAAAAAAAAATCAAAAATCAAAAATAAAAAGCATTTAAATCAAAAAATCGAATACACCAAACATCCCATTTCAGCAATCATACATTACATGTAATAGTATGATGTAATTGTAACAGGAGCTAGACACATGATTTGGGTGGGATTTCTACCAAGTTGAACCAAAATTGACCAATTCATACCAGTTTAAAATAATTCCATTTCTCCGGTGAAAACTTCCCACATCCCAGGCGTATCTTAATCCCCTTCTCCTCTGCCTTAACACCTTGATGAGCTACCCCGGCTTTTGCAAAATATATTTTATTTTCTGTTCATTCGTTTGTTAACAAAAGGCTGGCATGACACCTTCCTGCAGGACTGGGAGTCATCAAATCACGCGATCTACAATATTTTTCTTTTTCAGTGGCTAAATATTATTTTGCTATTTTGTATTTTTTCCGTTTTGAGATTTCTTTATTGTGTTTTGTTTTGTATATAAGAAAATTCAATCCCTTCCTTTTATTTTTTCCTCCTTCTAACTATCTTGTTTATTTATTGGGATTCAACCACTTAAATCTATTTATTGAAGCCTTTCTAGTGAATTTTGGGCAGTAAACACGAGTTTTCTGTAACAGGACCCTTTTATTCATCTTAGAACCACTTTATTTCCTCAGTTCTTGCTGTTTTTACCGTCTTGAAATCGACTAAAAATCAGGTTGTAAATAGCACAAGAAGCAAAAATAAAAAACAAACCTCGCACAATTGAGAAAAAATTTGTCTTTTTTTTTTACAAACTATATTGATTAGCCGAAAGTCCCATTAAACAACCACAAACAGTGACTCAAGGCATATCCAAGTTGCTTTACAATGTCTTTCAAAGTAGACTGGAACAAATTAGAAACCGACTCGCTTCGTAGTTGGACTAAAGAGCTCCTTGAAGATGCACTCAATAGCGGCAAAAGGCCCAGTATTTTGGCTTCACTGATTAAAATTAAAGACTTAGCTTTTGGTAAAGAAGCTCCTGATTTTGAAATCTTGGAAATCGGTGAACTTGATAGCGATAGATTTAGAGGTATATTCAAAATAAATTATTCAGGAGATTTTCATTTGACTTTAAATACTAAAGTTGAAGGAAACCCTTTGAAAATTTATACTGAAAACTCATTAAAGCAAGAAATTAATGCTCTTTCAGATGCATTTGTAACTCCAAATTTCATGCTTCTGAACAATTCCTTCAATTTGCCTTTAGATTTAAAATTAAGTGATATCAAGATTTCCGGTATTGGAATTATTGTTTTCTCTAAACTGAAAGGTTTAACTTTAGTTTTCAAAAATGATCCTCTTGATAGTATCAAAGTCAGTAGTACTTTTGATACTGTTCAAGTTTTGGCCAATTTTTTACAAATTCAAATTGAAAATCAAATCAGAGATCTTTTTAGAGAAACCTTACCTACAGTCATTCATCAATTATCACTCAAGTATCTTTCAAAACTGAACTCTTTACTTGATATTCATAAATCTTTACTTCAAGAAGAGGATATTGACGATAAGATAAACTTCCATGATATTGAATTAAATAATCTGGTCAACGAGAATTATATCAAAATAGTAAGAATGTTTAATTCTCGTGAAAAGCTCGATTTACGTATACCTAAATTCAAGGATGTTATTCAAAGACTGAGCCTTGAAAAATTCAATAAGAATATGTCTCCTTCATTGTCTAACTCATTACACATTCAAAGCAATGGAGGAAATCTGAATGGAATTCCAATTAAATTATTAGAATCTAGTTATAGCGATATCAGTTCAACTTTGGACAAAATTTCCGGCATCCAAATTACCAATTACTATAAAACCCTGAACAAGAAACCTAAAAGAAGGGTAATCAAATTAAGGAAACACTCCTCCCAACCAAGTAAAGAAGAATCTGCGGGTTCAGCCTCTGAATTACTGCTTGCCTCATCAAGTGATACCTTGAACTCTATTAGTCTGAGTACTAATAGTACTTTAACTAGTTCCACAAACACCACTGTATGTTCACCTGAAAAACTTAATGGTCACGCCAATGGTATTTTTAGTGAATCATTAGTTGATGAAAAGACTACTAGTACCATCAAACATCCAACTCCAATTAAGGGAACAACCACGGATTACATGAGAAAGCATCTTAAAGAGTTTTCTGTGCCAACTCCTTCTACACCAACTCCACTTATCCAACCTCAATTCAATAGATCTAATACATCTCCAATCAATTCTAATTCGTCACTTTTGAGTGGATTAGGATTAGGAAACAATTATTTCAACTTCACCAATGCTACTGATCAAGTAGAAAAGGAAAAATTGGAAAAAGAAATCAGAAGACTGCTTAATTACGTGAATGTTAATGAAGTGGTTAAACTGAAAAATTTGAAGAAGTTACAAATTGATGATAAGAAAGGATTGAAGAAGTATGGAAACATGTTCATGGAAGCTCCTCCACCATATTATATGTAAATAATGAATCATGACAACATTGAACCAGCAATAAGTGTAGATAGTGGATACAAAAGTAGAATAGTAAGCAGCCTAGCCTGGCATTGTAATAGTTATGCACTTAATTATCCGTTTTGGTAGGGATGTCCAGAATTATTTTTTTTTGTGTGATAATAATTTTATAAGGTCCGTACCTAAGCTTCAACGTAAGGAGCCAAAACAAGCCATGATGAGCCATACATACCAATTCTGGGTCCCTAAAAACTACCACCATCTTTAAAACACGGATTTTACTAAATAATTCTAGCTCCAACACCTTACCGGACGTCAACAATTAAATAAATTAAATAAATCCTCCAAATCACCTTAACATAATTATTCTCTACGTACCTTTGGTTCGCCTGATGCGCACCTATATTTAGATATGTGTGAGGAACTTAAACTAGCAGAATAGTCCGCACCAGAGCCGCTACACAGCCAAAAACATGACTATGACTTTAGAAATTCACCAAGAATTTCAAAAATACCAAAAATAGCACGCAAAATCTGTTTTCACTGGTTTTGATTACATGTCTTTTACACTGACCCAGGCGACCTGCACATAACACTTTGTTTTGGTTTCCTTTTTCAGAGGTTTTTTTTTTTGCATTTTTGAGTAAACCATTTGTTTTCACTTCGAATCAGCCTCCATCTCGACTCAGTGACTTCTGGGTGATACAAGACGACTATCGAACGCTTGAAAGGATCCATAGTGGCAAAAGGAGGAATATTTACACACCCTCGACTCAAACAACCTAGATTTGAGCTTTATTACACCTTTTGTGGTCCATATCTTAGCAGATCATAACCGTGTTTCAAATACCAACAAATTTTTACCGCATTGAAGCTTAAATCTTCAAGTTAACTTTACAGCGTTATTGGAAGCATTTCGACTAAGATGGCCTTTGGATCTTTTGTGTCTATATGTGAGAAGACTGCGTTCCCACTCTGTCTGGTGATAGGTGGTCCTGTGAATGGTACGGTGGTCAGTGCTGGAGTAGTACCTGTATGCTATGCTAGACTGGTTGAATTGGCCAACACTATGATCTTTCAAATAGGAAATGCATTTGTTCATTTTGGATCTTTAATCTTATTGTTGATGATGATCTTCAACGTCAGATCCAAATATACCGCCATTGGGCGTTCAGAAATGGTGTATTTCTTTTATCTCACCATTGGGTTGGTGATTCTGTCCCTTGTGGTGGATTGTGGTGTATCTCCACCTTCTCTGGAGAGTTATCCATACTTTGTGGCGGTTCAAATAGGTCTTGCTCTGGCTTGTTGTGGAGCTTTGCTTTATAATGGAATTTTGTGTTTTCAATTCTGGGAAGATGGTACCCGGTTGAGTTTATTTTTTGTACGTCTCATTCTGGGGGTTTGGTTTGCAGTCAATTTCGTTGTAGCTATTGCAACCTTTAAAAGTTGGGGAGGTTTGAGTTCAGAAAACACTCTTCTTTTATTCATAATACTGTACATTTTGAACGCAGCAATATTGGGTGCATATGTGATATCCATGATTATTTTGGTGTTTTTTGCCTTGGACCTGTACTGGCCCTTGGGAGCTATCCTGTTGGGGGTGTTCTTCTTTGTCGCGGGCCAAATAGTGTCTTATGTTCTTAGTAAAAGAATCTGTGTGGGGCTGAAACATTATGTTGATGGGTTGTTTTTTGCATCTATATGTAATATCTCGGCGATTATGATGGGGTACAAATTCTGGGACATGATAACCAGTGATGACTTGGAGTTCCTGGTTGCCAACGCTGAGAATGGAGTGAGTGTATTTGAAGAAGATGAGAAGCGTGGTAGCATGTTGTTCCACCAATAGGTGACGGATAAATAGGTCAATGAACGGTATAAAGAGGCGAGTGTAGTAGAGAGAGAGAGGATCAGGGGATAGATTCATGTAAATGTACGAATAGAGAGGAAGATATAGAGGAAGATAGAGAGGAAGATATAGAGGAAGAGATAGAGGCAGAAGCAGACAGAGATCGAACCTGCCTCCTGCATGTCAGATCCACCATGACGTAGTAGCAAAACGTTGCCGCAATATTCACACACCATCCATCCACCACCTACCACCCAACTAGCTATAGACCACCT
This sequence comes from Kurtzmaniella fragi, assembly GCA_030581955.1. NCBI lineage: Eukaryota > Fungi > Ascomycota > Pichiomycetes > Serinales > Debaryomycetaceae > Kurtzmaniella > Kurtzmaniella fragi. The sequence continues at coordinate 38,158 of JAKTWE010000049.1, read as the reverse complement.
AAAACTTCTCTTCCATAGCCAATTTCTATCTCGAACACCATTTCCACCAATCCTTTACCCTACAGCTCCCAAACCCTTGTCGTAGCCACATTCCCCCTCCCCAAATGCATTTTTTCGTTTCATTTCTAAAATTAATTTTTTTCTTCATCAGCCTATATCTCCAGCATTCTAGTCATGTTTTAAGTGAGTTCGCGATTTTGGAGATTCCAAACATTTCTTTCTTTTTGGTCAAACCATGGAAAACCAAAGTTCTCTCCTCGACAGCGAGGTCATCAACAAGGTTCTCAACCTGGATGCCGCCCTTGACGTTCTTCTTGCCAGACTCAAGCAGCTGATCAATACTGGTGAAGAATTGGCCAAGTATATCAAGAGAAAAGTGCAGATTGAAGATGAGCATTATGGATCACTCAAAAAATTTGCTGCACAAACAAGGACTACATTGAAGGCTCAACAGTTGAAATTGAAACAAGATCTGTTTCTGACCAAGATGGATACCATCATTGGGTACGATGAGCTTTTATATGGACCAGGATCACTGTATGTGAAGGCTTTAAACACGATGTTTGATGAATTAAACGCTTTAGTTGCCACTATTCTGAGACTGAGAAAACAGATTAAAGATGAAGGGAAAAGACGTGAGAAGGAATGTTCAGATGCAATTCTAGCTGCAGAAAAAGCAAAGCAGAAGTATTATCATTTATGTGATGATTTAGAGAAAGTTAGACAAAGAGATCCAAATCAAAAACTGTTTTTAAAAGGACGTGGTGGTAATCAAGAAGATGAAATTCAACGTAAAATTGATATGGCTGATCAAGACTATAACCAAAAAGTCACCGGCTGTAAAAAATTGAAAGATGAACTCTTAATTGTACATAGACCTACAATTCTGAAGAAATTAAAAAATTTAATTCTTGAATTCGATATTGCCATGAACGTTCAATTACAAAAATATGCTACTTGGAATGAAAATTTAATTATGAATCTGGGGGTTTTAATCCTGCCATTGAAACAAGCTTCTAATTCAAAGCAATCCATGAAAGAAGTTGCTCTGCTGGTTAATAATGAGAAGGATTTGTATAATTATTTGGCTAAATATGAAAGACAACCCGAAAATAAATCTCTTTCTACAGTTGATTATGTTCCACACCCGCTGATGAAACCTTCAACTGCTCAAAAACCGTTTTTGCACAAATCTGCTCAACAAAACCAGCCTCAATCTTTCCAGTCTTCAGCTCCTATTCCTCCACCACACACACAGCTGGTAAATTCTGTCAACAACACCCAACCATTTACTTCATCTGGCCACAGTAATCTGGCTCCATTTACATCTTCTTCTAAGTCTTACGGTGAACCCGCTTCGGAACCTATGGCTTATGGAAAGGACACCCCACTTCCACTTTCACCAAAACCCTCCAACATGGATGGTTATGCCCAGGCTCCTACATCTGAAGATCATAGAGATTTCAGCGGTAGCGGATCGAACGGACCTAATGGTCCTGCTCCATTCCATTCTTTAGACCCTAAACCTCCTACTCCAAAACTTAAACAACAACCTTCTCAACCATCGTTTGGTATTTCAATTGAAGATTTAATTAATTTTGCTGGAATAGATAATGTTCCATTGGTGGTGAAAAAATGTATTGAAAAAATTGAGCTTTTTGGACTTGACTTAGAAGGAATTTATAGAGCTCTGGCTAATGTTTCATCAGTTCAACATTTACGAGAAGAAATAGATCAAAATTATACTAATTATCTACTTATTGGAGCTCAAATTTCTCCAAATAACGTTATGACTGCTGATATTTTCACTATAGCGCTGTTATTGAAATTATACTTTTCTCAATTACCAGAACCATTATTAACTGCAGAATATTATCAACTGTTTATTGATACTGTGAAACTGCTGGATGAAGGATATATAGCTAAAAAATTACATCATTTGGTGTTTAATTTACCAGATGGAGCTTATTTCACTTTGAGATCAATCATTTTCCATTTGAAAAAGGTGGCAGAACATGAAGAACACAACAGAATGAATGCTAAAAATTTGGCTATTATATGGGGGCCAGTTTTATTGAATGATAACCTGACAAGTGCTCAGGATCTTCCATATAAGAGCAAAGTTGTAGAGGAATTAATGATTATTGCTAATGAGATCTTTGAAGCTGACTAGCTTTGCATGTTTTGGATGATGTTAATTATATGAATTATTATTAAAATAAATGTACTATTTATGAGTGGAAATAGATTGTAATAAGAGCCTGCTCATACTAATAAACCAAACCAATCTAATACTTTAATAAATTAATATTAGGTGCTTTGGTCACTTTCTTGACTCTGTATGCATTAAAATCACGTCCTCCTAACATTTCTTCCTGCTTTTCTCTCTTCTTCTCTTGTTCTATCTTCTTGGCCTTTTCTTGTTGAGCACGCTTCTTTTCTAATCTTTCCAATTTTTGTTGAGCCCAAGCTTCATCACTAATTCCTTGATTTTTGCGGTGAATATCACCCAATTCTTCCATAAGAACCTCTTTAAACTCAGGCAGATCAATGATCTTCTCCTGGATGTCTCGATCCACTATTCCAAGAATATTGTCTGACAGTTTATGTTGTACTATACTTCCCTGCACAAGAGCCGCGCTACGACCTCGATTTTGTACAAGGAGCAGCGGGTCGGCTTTGACTTTATTTTCTACGAGCATTTGAAGCTTCAACATGAGGTTTGAGTGGGTTTGCGATTTTTTGAAATCGTTGAGGAGGCTCTTCCGCCTGTTGTCAAAAGAGCCGTTCTTCTTGTATGTGGACACCAAGTCTTTGGAGGACATCTCGGCAGGCGAGTTTTTAGATAGTGGTAAACTAAGGGGGGGTTTCTTGTGAACCGTGTGGCGAGGAGGTGGTGGACAGTGGCTAGTGGAGAGCTACAGACTGTTGCCAAACAAAGATTTAAAAGTCAAAAAAAAAAAAACACTTGTAAAATCTTGTTTGAGCGCTGTATAAAGGAAATTGCACCCCACTAAATTACTGGGATGTCTCCCTGAATAAATGAAAAAAAGTTACTAGACTTACAAAAGTCTGCCCAAAATTGGTGCGAACGCTCCCCAACCCTCAGTAATAAATCCGCAGTTCCCTGTCCTTAACAGTGCATCAAATATTCTTCTCACTAAATATTAGATTATCTTTTCACCAATTGCAGTCTTCTGCACCAAGGCTATTCTCCCCATTTACCCTATCTTCTCTGCACCAGGATGGATGTGCTTGATCTAGGAACCCCTCTGCCATTGAATGGACACAATCCGTCTCACTTGGAGCCCAAACCAAGGGTCAAACGCATTTCCTCGACCTCTGTCTCACCAGAAATGGCAGCCAATATCCAAGCCAACAAGGATCAAATTTTACAGGTCATAAACCTTATTCTTGAGAACAATGGACCCTTGCCCCACTCAAATGAATGGTACTACACCAACATTGAACGTCTATGTAGATACAAGCCTATGGAACAACTGATGATCTCACTGGACATCTTCCTGAAGTTGAAGACATACTATTTTTCGTTGGTCCGAAACGAACTTGAAAGTCTGATTTTACAGAACGATCCACAACAATTCCTTGATATTTACGAGTCGTGGATGGAAATCTTGCATAAAATGACCAAAGTGTTCTTGTATATCGACAGATCGTATCTTAAGCTGCATCATTCTAAGTCAATGATACATGAATATGGACATACCATGATAATCGATGATATACTGCAGAATACAGAATTACGCAACAAATTGGTTTGTATTGGGTCCCATGTTTTACACACAGCACGTACCAATGGATTCAAGTCGAATGATATGACTCTTGCCAACAATCTCATACCGATCTTGGTCAAATTGAATCATCGAAACCAATTGAAAATCAAAGAGATTTGGCTAGAACATGCTATCAATTCTCATCTACAAATCATGAGAGAAGTAGAGCCGGCTCTTTACTATGAAACTTGTGATTTCTACGTCAATAAAGATGCTGAATTTATACTTGAAGTCAAGGAATCTCCGGAAACTGCTCAAAGTTTCAAATCCAAAGCTATTTGGCAATGGATCTTCAAAGATTTCAGTTCAGTATTGAAGAAAATCCTCCCACATTTGAACAAAGATCAATTGAATGATTTATTCATCCTAACACAAGATGCAGATGAAGAATACTCTATCGACGCTTCTGCTCAATATTATTATGAATGGGGAATTCATGTTCTGAACAAAATTACCACCGAGATCATCCCCTTGATGGCTGTAAAAGAACCAATCATTATAGATAAAATGGCCCAGTTGTTTCATCTGTTGAACTTCGAAGTGAATTCCAAGTTTGAGTTTGAACTGAGAAATGGGTTTTCAAAAGCTCTTTTAACTCCGGAATTGAATCTGGTGGTGATTCAACAACTCTGTCGATACTGTGACATATACTTCAAGCTGAAAGCAAATGGAGACACTTTAAATAATGCAGCTCTCATATTCAAGTTGATTCCCAACAAACACAACTTCTTAGTTGGATATAAAAGAGATTTATCCAGAAGACTTTTGTTTAATAGAAGTGCAGCCAAGTTTAGCGAGGAAAAACTATTTGTAGATCAAATGTGCTCAGTGGTTGGACATGACGATGAAGGGTTGAAAAAAATGTTGGAAGAAATACAAGTAAAACCTGAATATACTTATAATTGTTCCAAATTTAACCCTTTGATATTATCATCCAAAAACTGGCCCGAGTTCCCCAAATCATTGTCAGAAGATATCAATTTACCTAGCCCTCTTCAGGACATTTTGAACCAGTATTTAGCTAACAATCTTGATCCACAAAGAAGACTTGATTGGAGTTTATACTCATTCCATCAGTTGGTGATTTCGGTGAATTTCACCAGTGGTTCAAGGGATGTGATGGTTAATCTACTTCAAGCTGCAATCATTCTACTTTTCAATGATGTAGAGTTTTTGAGCGTTGATCAAGTACAAGAAAAGTTGAACATCAGCCAAAGGACAACTATTGCAGGATTGGTATCGTTGAATGAAAAATATGAAATTTTGAAGAAAATAGGTCAATTTACCTACAGTTTTAATACAGAATTCAACGACAAGACGGGCGGCAAGATTCTTAAAATACCCCCTCTGAAAGCAGTTAAAGAAGCCACTAAATTAGCACAGACAGAAACAGATTCCAAACGATTATTAAGAAACAGGCAAACGGAAATCAGAGCATTGATAGTGCGAGTTCTCAAATCAAGTAAGAGTATTCATATGGAAGAATTGATTACAACTGCATTTGGAAGCTTGCAGCAAACAGGGCCAGTGACGGTGGCTGATATAAAGAAGGAAATAGAATACTTGGTTACTCAAGAGTATTTGAAAAAACAAGACAGAGTTATTGAGTACATACCATAGATAGACCAGGTGAATAATGCCAATAATAGCAACCATACACCATTAATTCTTTGTAGCATGTAAACTTGACCTCAATTATGCTTCATCGATATCTCTCGTTAAATTCTCGTCGGATTCTCGCCAGTCATCGAATACTACAGGTTGTTATAAATCTATCGTATATTTGAATCACACAGGAACGTCTTCTGGATCTGGGTTGTAGGTGAAGTAGGAACCAAAGTAAGGAATCTTCAGGTAGAAGGTGTCCTTGAAAATAGGAACACCAGATGTGAAAACTGCAACGGCAGAACCGGCGGCACCTCCCCAAAGAACTAAGTTTGGCAAGTAAGCTCTTAAGGCTTGTGGGTCGACTGGGCCCAACTTCTTGATGCTCTTGTAAACAGGACCTTTGATGTACTGGATGGGTTAGTAAATATGCTTGAAACAGGACGAAGGGGTGTGTTAACACCTCTTTATACGTACAGAAACCATGTTTGATGTAATGATTTTCTTTTTCGTAACGACTGAAGTTTTATTGGATGTGGTGTGATGGTAATGTGCAGGTTTATAATTTGAAGGCAAGCAATCAATCACGTGACATAATACTGTACATAATCCAAGGTGGTGTTTGGGCTTTGCTTGTCTGTACTGCACAAGGATCGCATACATGTCCCTATGCAGTACCACTACACCCCCACACGCCAAACTTTAAGCCCGGTACGTTGATAAGATAGTCTGTGGCAAATTTGAGCCGTTCAAGCATGGTGAAAACACCTGGGCAATTATTATTCCGCTAAGCCTTTGCTTTATTATCCACAGCGTGCCTTGATGAGCAGTTTCTCAATCGCAAAATGGGAGATTTGAAACATGCGCTTTCAAAATTCAGATACACGCACTAAAATATTTATAAATAAGGGATTATACGTAATTTTACAATAGTCCAAACCGTCAACAAACCTCTAGCACATGGCAAAACTACAAATTCTCCATACCACGTAGTATTTCTCTAGATGTATGCTTTTTGCCACACTTTTAGAGCTCAGACTAGTTTAAAAAAGTTTAATAAATTAAAGTTAAAGAGTTTAATTCAGAAAAGAGTAGAGTAAATTGATGCAGTGTCACCGGTATGAAATGATTACATCCGATGCATCCATTTTATTTAAAAGTGCATCGATAAGTCTTATTACATAGACTCACTACCAAGTGATATCATTGATTTGATATGACCCTCATTCTTATGTCTAATCCAGTTTAAATAACTTGATCCACGTTGGTGCAAAGCCGTATTATCAGAAAGTTTCACCTCTATATATCTGGAAAAGGGGTAATAATCAAAAATAAAAAACATTTGAGGTAAATTCAAGATTGTAACATCGTTATTCCGGTCTATAGTCGTTTCATAAAGATAAAGATAAGATAAGTAAAATTAAATCACATCCCGTAAACCAACAATAGAAAGAATACAAATGTAAAAAGCCCCCATCATTATGATACATCGAGCCAGATCATTGCTGGTTCAAATAGGCATTCGTACGGCCCTAAAAGAGAGTTCCCACTCACTCGCTGATAGCGATCAATTTAATATATTCCACAGTTTATCGAGCAAAAGAAACGCCGCGAACTTTGACTTTTGATATGATGCAAAAGAAAGGAAAAGTTAAATCAAGAAGGAACGGCTCCATCTTGGCATTGACCATCCCACATGAATTCTTACTTTGACGTAGACGTATTCCGATCGTTTCCTCTCCACTAAGGAGCGACGCAAAATAACTTAGTAATTAAGTTTCAATGAAGCAATTATAAAAGTTTCTGATGTACTGATTGTATTCAATTATCAACCTCATCAACTCCAAGTATATCTCTTGTACTTGCTTGATATCACGTAAATGTTTGTTCTCTCCCCTGCGGAATCCAGTATTTTCCCAGATGATTGACATATTTTAACTCGCTCTATGTCAAAAGATTCTTGGCTAACGCTGTGGAAAATTTTGAACTTTCATTGTCCGCAGCTAATGTAAGCTGTATAAAGCCACAAGCGGTAAAAACAATAAACGGACAACAACTGTTCAACACTATACTTTAAATGGTCAAGATAGAGCTTTCTGTATGAAAATATCACAAATAATAGAGCCACTCATCCAATTTGCCATACATCTTTAGAAAGGCGGATTCGTTACCCCAGAGCATATCTACCACTATCAATAGTTCCTTTAAAGTACTTAATCGGTAATATAGTCTGTAAATTAATTTTTGCTTTGTTCCATTTTGGGCGTTTGATTAAACTATGTTGCGAAAACTCACAGTGAAGTTGCATAACGCACAAATCTTAAATGCCAAAGCTCGATAAGAGACTCCAACGAACAAATTGAACCTTTATCCACACCTTCTTTTTTTGACATATATATATAGTGTGATTTATCCATTTTCTTGCTGTCCTAGTTAATATTTTTTTTTAATTTCTTCTTTACAACTTGAACTTCTCTTGGAATTCTTTTCTACAAAATGTCCGATTTAGCTGACGAAAAGAACCAAGGCATCATAAAAGTTGCTTCTGGTTCATCCATAGATCAAAGTTCTCATGAAACTCCTTATGATTTTGAAGATCCAAAGAATTATTTCAATACTTATGTTGATGACTTGAATCCTCGTGGTTTGAGAAAACCTACCGAAGAAGAAAAGGGTAATTTGAGAAGAATCCTTGGACATGCTCCGTTCATGTGTTATCTCTTATGTTTGATTGAATTTGCTGAAAGAGGTTCATACTATGGTATCACTGGATGTGTTGCCAACTTCGTTCAAAGACCATTGCCGGCAGGTGGTTCTAGCACTGGTGCACCTCCAGCTGGCTCGGAATTACAAGCTGGTGCTCTTGGTTTGGGTTTACAAGCAGCTTCTGCCATTACTAATTTGATCACTTTTGTGGCCTATGTTGTTCCACTTTATGGTGGATTTATTGCTGATACTAAATGGGGTAAATTCAAGGCCATTTGGTTTGGTGTTATCGTTGGTGCTATCTCTCATCTCTTATTTATTATCGCTGCTCTTCCTCCTGTTATTAAAGAAGGTCATGCTATTGTCTGTACTGTCTTTGCTGTTCTTACTTTGGCTGTTGGTACTGGATTTATCAAGCCTAACTTATTACCTCTTTTAATGGACCAATACCCATTACCTCAAGATGTGGTTCAAGTATTACCAGGTGGAGAAAAAGTGATCATTGATCGTCAAAAATCTTTAGAAAGAATGACTTTGATCTTCTACTGGGCCATTAATATTGGCGCCTTTTTACAATTAGCTACTTCTTATTGTGAAAGAAGAGTCGGGTTCTGGTTAGCCTTCCTTGTTCCAGGTATCTTGTACTGTTTAATGCCTATGGTTTTGCTTTACATTCACAAGAGTATGAAAAAGGAAAATCCAAAGGGTTCAGTTCTCTCCATCTCTTGGAAAATCTCCAGAGTCACTTTCAGTAAAGGTTGGATCAAGAGATGGCAAGCAGGTGAACTTTGGGAATATGCCAGACCATCCAAGATGCAAGAACGTGGTGTCACTTTCTATAAGGAAAAGAAGCAATCTTTGATTAACTGGGATGATCAATGGGTCTTGGATATCAAGCAAACTTTAAATGCTTGTAAGATTTTCATTTACTACCCCATCTTTAATATTAATGATGGTGGTATTGGATCTATTCAAACTTCTCAATCTGGTTCCATGACCACCAAAGGAGTTCCAAATGATTTATTCAACAATTTCAATCCTTTAACTATCATTGTGTTGATTCCTATCTTAGATTATGGTGTTTACCCATTATTAAGAAAGTATCGTATTGATTTTAAGCCAGTTTACAGAATTGTTTTTGGATTTTCTTTGGCTGCTCTTTCTCAAGTGGTTGGAGCCATTATTCAACATTTCATTTATAAGACTTCTCCATGTGGAGAATATGCCACCAATTGTGACATTGATCCTATTGTATCTCCAATTTCAGCTTGGGTAGATGTTATCTTGTACATTTTACAAGCTGCTGGTGAATGTTTCTGTATGACTACAGGTTACGAATTAGCATACACCAGATCACCTCCACAAATGAAGGGTCTTGTTATGGCCATGTTTTTGTTTACTTCTGCCATTTCCGCTGCCATTTCTTTGGCTTTAACTGGAACATTGACTGATCCTCATCTTGTATGGCCATTTGCAGCCATGGGAATTATTGGGTTCGCCACCGCTGGGTTATTTTTATTCCATTTCTGGGATTTACATATCCTTATGGAGAAGGAAAGAATCTTGCGTGAAAACTTGGACAGAGATAACCATCATGACGAAGAAGAACCTGTTTTGGAAGCAATTACTTCTATCAAATCTGCCGTTGGCAAATAATTAATGGTCGACTAGAATATTAATATAAGTATAGTAATTATCGAAGTTGTAATAGTAATACTGGAACTCTAAAGTATCATGGCTCAACCTAGTTGCAACGAGGTCATCTAAGCATTAAGACCGGGACTGGAACGTGATAGTGCAGTGGAAAACAGTGGAAACAGTGGAAACAGTGAAACTAAAAGTTAATTTTTATTTTTATTTCGAATTCAATGTGCAGCAATACTGTTATTAATAGTGACATACTGCAAGCTATAGAGAAAGGAGTCCAAAGGAGTCTAAAGGGCTGATAATAAAGTTGAAAAGGTTCTGGAGTACACCAATCGTGAAAACATGGCAAAATTTCATACACAACCCCCTTCCAATCCTATTATATACCACTAAGGTATGTGACTCACATGTTGCCTCTAGAGCCCTCTATCTGAGTGGACTGGTACGAGGTATACAGGACGCTCGCTGGAATAGGCAGTTTCAAAAAAGCACATTGAAATCTCAGAGGAGTGCACACAGGGTGTCTTCTTGGCGGCTGATGGGGGATAGATTAAAGGTGGACCCTCTATATCCGGATCCGGAAACAAAAAGCAATTCTCTACTGTTTTGGATGACGTCCCCAGCTCAAAAAAGCACTTTGCTTGCTTATTTGAGCAAATAGACATTTGCAATAACAATAACCCCGGCTAACAGGATGTCTTGCCACCACTTCTGCACTGTCTACTATACTGGAACCCTCGCAACCAGGCCTGCGCGCATTGCTCCTCCTCCCCCCCATATATAACTTATCTTTGCCTCCCTTTTACTTTCTCTTCTCTTTTTACCTAATCCCTTTTAATTAACTACTAGGACCATGCAATTCTCTGTACCAATTCTCACTCTGATTGCCTTGGCTCTCACTTCATCTGTGGCCGGTAAGACTTACCTGGCAAAGCTTCAAAAACTCCCAGTCGAAGAACTGCTTGGAGCTGCATCCTTTGCCGACTACACCGAGTCCCTTGCTAACAAGTATATGGCTCAATATAAGGCTGCTACCAACGGTCAAGAGGCCAAGTTTGTTGACCAAGTTCCTTTGATCGAGGGCGAAGCTGAAACCCCACTCACTAACTACTTGAATGCTCAATACTTCACTGAAATTGAAATTGGTAACCCTCCTCAAGCCTTTAAGGTTATTTTGGATACTGGTTCTTCTAACTTGTGGGTTCCATCTCAAGATTGTTCTTCTTTGGCTTGTTTCTTGCACACCAAGTATGACCATGACTCATCTTCTTCTTACAAGGCCAATGGTTCTGAATTCTCCATTGCTTATGGTTCTGGTTCTTTAGAAGGTTATGTTTCCGAAGATACTTTGAAATTGGGTGGTTTAACCATTCCAAATCAAATTTTCGCTGAAGCTACCAATGAACCAGGTCTTGCATTTGCATTCGGTAAGTTCGATGGTATCTTAGGTCTTGCATACGACACCATTTCTCAAAACAAAATTGTCCCTCCTATCTACAATGCTATCTCTCAAGGTTTATTAGACACTCCTCAATTTGCCTTTTCTTTGGGTAACACCGAAAAGGATGAATCTTATGGTGGTGTTGCCACCTTTGGTGGTTACGATGAACTGGCTTTCACTGGTTCTATCAAGTGGTTACCTGTTAGAAGAAAGGCTTACTGGGAAGTTTCCTTTGATGGTATTGGATTTGGTGATGAATTTGCTGAATTGAAGAATACTGGTGCCGCCATTGATACCGGTACTTCTCTTATAACTTTACCATCTTCGTTAGCTGAAATTATCAACCTGAAGATTGGTGCCACCAAATCTTGGTCTGGTCAATACCAAGTTGATTGTGACGCTAGAGATAACCTTCCAGATGTTACCTTCAATTTAGCTGGTTACAATTTCACCTTGTCAGCTCATGAATACATTTTAGAAGTCTCGGGTTCTTGTATCTCTACATTCACTCCAATGGATATGCCAGAATATTTGGGTGACATTGCCATTATCGGTGATGCTTTCTTACGTAAATACTACCTGATTTACGACTTAAAGAAAAACGCCGTTGGTCTTGCCAAGGCTAAATAAGGCTGGTCCAATTTAAAATAAGATTCTGTTCGTTGTTTGAGAGCAAAAACTTGAGTAATACATAAAATAAATATAATTGACATTTAACTACTTAATACTAGTATTGATGCATTTAATTCATGTCACTACTCATTTAAAATTTAAAATATATAAATCAATGATGAAAAGATCTGTACAAAAACTCTAGTAGTCTCTAATATTTTAAATTACAAACTTAATTTGTCCATCTGATTAATCAAGTGATTATCAGCCAAAAGCTCTTTTAATTGTTCTTTTAAGGCATCATCAAACTTGTCCATTTCACTGGTACCGATGTTTCGTTGTGCTTCTTCCAATTGTCTAACTTTAGTCAGAAGTTCTTTATCTATAAGAGCCTGTTCATCAAAATTGCCATTTTCAGTCTTATGACTGGTTTCAAACTCCATATTAAGTTCACCAATATCCTCCATATCTAAACCAAAAGTCAGATCTCCTTGAAATATTTGTTCATTGGTTTTCTCCCATTTATGGTTAATTTCATTTTGACTTCCAGGAACCAAATGGGCGTCTTTGATTTCTGCTTTGGTATGTAAGTATTCTTTATACAATCTTCTCTTCTCTGTGGTCATTTCCACAAGAGCTTTCAATTGTTTGTCAAACAATTCTTTATCTATCACCGATTTGGTTGCGAGTTCATCTATGTTAATCATGACCATATCTTTACTTGTAAATTTCAATCGGAGTACAGTCAAAAACTTCTCTATCCATTTAATGACTCCTTGGAAAAGCCCTTCATCATCCTTGTTATAAATGTCTCTAATGAATCTCCAAAATACAACTTCATGTTTATCTAAAAGATTCTTCAAAATGTTAAAAACTTCCAACAGTGATTTGGTATATAAGTCTCCATCACTTAGCTTTTGCATGGAATTTAATAAATCATCCACAAAGTATTGCATATCACGGAAAACCAAGTGGATATCACACTTACCGACTACTTTCATCATTGGTTGGTAAAAAATAGTCAAAAATTGTTTCAATAATTCTGTCAATTCTGGTTCTTTCCAGAGTTGAACCATTATATCCTTGTCTCTCTTACGAGTTTGAACCTGCCAATATTGCTTCAAAGAAATATAAAGATCAGCCAGTTGAAGCATTTCTTTCTTCTCTTCTGAAGTGGTTTGTCCCCCAATGAATTGATAGGCCCTGTAAGATTTTTCAATAGACTGATGTACAGCGACATCTTCAAGAAGAGGTTCCAACTCATCAGAAATAAGAATCGTATATAAAAGATCATTACCATGTAATTCAGCTTCTTCGTGTAAGATTTCATGAAGTTCAGGGTCCAGTACGTAATTTTTTATTCTTGTCAAAAAAACCTGGAAACTAGGAGCAGCCAATTTTGTTTCTAACAATTCTATTTCTCGATCAAATCCAGATAAATCCTCGTTAAGAAGCATGACAAATATCATCAGTAATAAACTATTGTTGTTATCAAAGCTGGGGAAAGTGGGAATACGAACAAAGAGAAGATCTATCATTCTAGATATGATCTTTAGCGGGTTAGTAAATCTCAAGATTCCATAAACAACACTGTAAGGAAATAAACTATTGAACTTGCGTACTTTGACAAGTGATTCACTGGCTCCGTCATCACTTAAAAACATCTGATACATAGTAGCAGCAATTTCCAACTTCCCCCATTCAAAAAATGTTCTTAACATGGGTGAAAGGTCTTCTGTAGACTTGGAAGCTCCTAATTCTTCAAAAACGTTGGAAAGAACTCCAGTTTCAGTAACAAGTTTATTCTTAAAATCTTCAAATTCCTTGTTGAGTTCAAGAATAAGAGACGAAGCTTCTTTATGAAATTCCAATTGAGTTTTCAACATTTCCTGCTCGTGACTTTCTCTTTGTTTAAAGTCTTCCTTCTCCTCCAATGACAATTCTGTGAAACATCCGTCATCCAAGAATTTGGTCACAGTATCGCTATGGGCAATTTCCGGAAATCGAAGCAACGTACCTAAATAACCTCTTAATGCCAATCTAAGCTTTTCTCGATGCAAAATCCCTTCAGTTTCACCCTTTTCATCTATCAATTCTCTCCCATCATCTTGAGTAAGCTTTTTAGGTAATTTGGGTATACTTGTACCCATCAAACCAGGGTATTCTGTTTTGAGAGTATTTTCCAAAGCTCTGAATGTCCGGTAAGGTCTAGCTACATAATGGGAAACAGTTCCCAGCGTATCTGGAGACAGAGGGTCTTCTGGCCGTGTCACTTGGATGATGAACTCGTAATGATGAGTAGGTTGATGTGACATCCAAAGTCTCCAAGTAGAAGCATCATATGCGATCTTTCTTACGGCCACGATGTTGATGGATATAGAGTTTGAGTTCGAGTTTCCTTGAGTCAAAGGATTCAAGCCTCTTTTGGAAGAGGTCAGATCGGCGCCTGCGCTCACGTTGGCACCCAATTTATCCAATTTGGAGGTCCCTGTAGACTTCAAATGTTCACTGTTCAAGTAGGTAAGCTCTTGATCGGTGATAAGCATAGAATTAAAAAAGAGGAGGATCCCCAGAAGCACTTTCGTGTTTGCCTTGTGGCGTTTTGTAGAACCTCCTTTGCGTTCAGACGAATCAGAGATCAGTTTTGAGTTGAACAGCTCTACAAATGGCTGGACAGTATCTTGCCAAAACTGTTGTTGTTTCTCGGGGCTATTGCATAGTATAAGAGGGAATTGGGTGACAAAGTTCCTGAAGAAGAAGCCTAGTAAAGGATACTCATCAGAGGCATTATCATTAATAGAATCAGAGTTGAATGGGGCGCCAAATTTCTTTAAGCAGTCAGGCTGGGAAAGAAGGTGCAATTCATGAGACAATCTCGTACGAAGCAATTGCTTTTTGAGGAAATGCTCGTAAGTAGGGGAAAGGCCCTGGGTGAGCAGTTGCGGAGGTAGATTGTGTTGCATTGAGGTTGTGGTAAGAAAAAGCGAACTGTGAAGGGACAGAAAGGGGACGAAAATGGAGCAGAAAATAGAGCAGAACAGGGACAGAAAATAGGTTGCAGCAAGTGCGAGTTGCCAAGGTGTGACTGAGGCTGAGAGGGAGAATGAGAATGGAGGGTGTATGAAGGAAGCCAAACAGAGATGGGGATAGAGAGGAAAGAGATTATCAGAGGACAGCAGAGGATAGCAGAACGCGGTGGAGGGTATAGGACGGGACATACACAACAAGCAATGGCTGACCAAGCACTTTGTCAGCCGGGCGTTTTACGAGATTAGGAATGTTGAGCTTGCTCTGGGAAGAAAACAAGCTATTAGCGATAATTTAGGGGAAAAGTGAGAAATTAAGTGAGAATAGCGATAGTGAATAAAAAGCCCTGAGATTAATGAGAGAGAGGTAGATGGACTGAAATTGGAGCCAAGTAGAAGATGAATAAGATGAAGAAGATGAGTAGAAATGAATAGGAGATGGATTGTAACGAGATAGCAGTGATCTATAGGCGACTACGAGGGTAAATGACTTGGTGCGAGAAGTGGAATAATAGACGAGTGGTGGTTTAGAGTCGTATAGCACTGGTCTCACATTGTCTAAAATACGGTGCGAAATGACAGTGCTTAAAAACACAGTGCACTACGGTAAACCGCACTACGGTAAACCGCACTAAAGTAAAGTGAATACACGAGACTAAAGTTACACACATACACTTACACATAAAGATGGACAATCGGGCCTTCAGAGGCAGACACAGTCGGCACATAAGATCCTAATAGAAATCCATCCAGCACCCTTCTCCATCTCCATATCCACTGCCCTCCATCTCCAATACCCTCCATTTCCAATGCCCTCACTTCCCGCTCCTACACACGCACCCGCTCTTCTCACTTTCTCACTCCGCTCGCTAATTTTTTTTTTCCTTTTCTCTTTTTTCTTCATCTCATCTCATCGCTTTTTTTTCACCATTCATACACTTCATCATGGGGACTCAAAAGAAGGAAAAGAATCGTAGAACCAGAGAAAACGATACCAGAGATGGTAACCTTCGTGTCAAAGGTGAGAATTTCTACAAGGATGCCAAAAAAGTCAGACAATTGTCCATGTACAAGAGTGGACGTGCTACTAGAAACGCTCAGGGAGAAATTACCAAAGCTGCTGACTTACAAAGCACTGATATCCCAGTGGCTAGAGTCGATCCTAACCGTAAATGGTTTGGAAACACTCGTGTGATTGCTCAGGATGCCTTAACTCACTTCAGAGAAGCCATGGGTGACAAAAAGCACGATTCCTATCAAGTTCTCTTGAGAAGAAACAAACTTCCTATGTCTCTTTTAGATGAAAAGGACAATACTGATCTGCCTCAAGCTAATATTTTGGAAACAGAGCTGTATACCAACACTTTTGGTCCAAAACAACAACGTAAAAAACCAAGAGTCGCTGCTCTGTCTCTTGAAGAATTAGTTAAGGCTTCTGAAGATGATTCAGTCAAATATCAAGAAAAGCAAGAATTGGATGCTACCCTTGGGTTAATGGGTGGATCTTTCCTTGATAAGGAGGATTTCACTCAAGAAGCCAAGGAGGCTATCTTCCATAAGGGTCAATCCAAGCGTATTTGGAATGAATTGTATAAAGTTATAGATTCTTCCGATGTGGTGATTCATGTTCTTGATGCTCGTGATCCTTTGGGAACTCGTTGTGAATCGGTGGAGAAATATATCAAAGAGGATTGTCCTCATAAGCACTTGATTTATGTGTTGAACAAGTGTGATTTGGTGCCCACTTGGGTAGCGGTATGTATACTTACTAAATTGGTTTTGATTGTTTTTGATCAAGTTTGAATGAGTGTTTTTTTTTCTTCTTCTCTCTTTTGGGTTGTTTACCATCCCACCAATGGCCTTTGTCAGGGTGATACTCGGCTTCATGCCAGTAAAACGTAA
This sequence comes from Kurtzmaniella fragi, assembly GCA_030581955.1. Classification (NCBI taxonomy): domain Eukaryota; kingdom Fungi; phylum Ascomycota; class Pichiomycetes; order Serinales; family Debaryomycetaceae; genus Kurtzmaniella; species Kurtzmaniella fragi. Next base: position 21,425 of record JAKTWE010000049.1, on the reverse strand, counting down.
TTGCCTGTTATGCTGTTGGAATATCAATATCATTCGCCGTGCGTGTGACTCGTTTTGTTTCACTCTGTTGGTCGTTTTGGCCAACTATGCACTTGTTGACCGTTTTGGTCAACGCCAGAATGTAACCGGAATCTTATGAGTTGAAGCTTCTCTATCAGTGAGATTTTTCGTAGTAAAGAGACCGACATCACTTCTCTATCATTCAAACTATGTCTTGTTGATATTTTAGAAACTAATACTAACTACAGGCTGCATGGGTCAAGCATCTCTCCAAGAATTACCCTACTTTAGCATTCCATGCTTCCATTACCAACTCGTTTGGTAAAGGTTCTCTTATTCAATTACTTCGTCAGTTCTCAGTATTGCATTCAGATCGTAAACAGATCTCCGTTGGGTTCATTGGTTACCCTAACACCGGGAAATCCTCAATTATTAATACTCTTCGTCGTAAGAAGGTGTGTACTGTTGCTCCTATCCCTGGTGAAACCAAGGTTTGGCAATATATCACTCTTATGAAGAGAATCTTCTTGATTGACTGTCCTGGTGTTGTGCCTCCTCTGAACAAAGATACTGAATCCGATATCTTGTTCCGTGGTGTGGTTCGTGTTGAACATGTTTCTAACCCTGAGAATTATATCATAGATATGTTACAGAAATGTGAAAGAAAGCATTTGGAAAGAACTTATGAAGTTTCTGGATGGACCAAGTGGGAAGAAAATAAAGAATTGTTAGAAAAAGCCAGTAATGAATTCATTGAATTAATTGCTAGAAAGCACGGTCGTCTTTTGAAAGGGGGAGAACCGGATGAAAGTGGTGTTGCTAAGCAAATCTTGAATGATTTTAATAGAGGTAAGATTCCTTGGTTCACTGCTCCTCCTCAGGATGATGAAAAGAGAGAAGGTGAAGATAAGCGTCTGGGGATTAAGAGAAAAAGAGCTGAAAGAGAGGAACTGAAAAAGAAGTCCAAGACTGAAGCCTCTGAAGCTTCTGAAGACTGGGAAGGAATTAAGGATTAGTTTTTGCATCTAAACTGTGTGTATAATAGACATTTCGCCAATGAATTCTTTGTAAACTTAACCAATGTCATTTTTTTATCTTAGGAGGAACAAGTATTATCTAATTTTTACATGTTTCTTTTTTAAAGGTATTATCTTTCTATTACTATTATGTATTTATACTCAAAAATATAAAAATATCGTGAATGTCCATTTAAATTTCACTAAACTTCATGAGTTTCAGCTTGTCTTCCGACTAAAGCTTCACCGTCATCAGTTGAAGAGGAGTTTTCCTTAACATCAACTTGTTCCTTTTCAAAATCTTCTTCGTAAAGACCAAGGGAATTACCTTGTTCTTCAACTTGTTTAAGGGAAAGGTATGGCATAGTGGCAGCAATTCTCCATGGAGCAACACCTTCAACATGAGCCTTGGCGAAAATGATATCCATTTCTTCCAAAGAACGTCCAGCAGTTTCTGGGTAGAAGAAAAAGATGATTGGGACGAACAAGAAGTTCATGGCAGCAAAGAAAAGGTAACAACCCCATTGGGTCTTTTCAATGAAAATTGGGGTGAACATAACAACTGCGAAATTACATAACCAATTGGTACAAGTAGAAACGGAAGAAGCAATGGTTCTGGTTCTCATAGGGTTAATTTCTGGTGGGTAGACCCATGGAAGAGGAAGGATGGTAAAGGCGAAGAAACAAATGAAAAGGAAAATACCAACAGCGGCACCCTTGGCGGTTTCCTTGGTCAGATGGACAAGACAACCCATGGTAATGATAAAGGAGAAACCTTGACCAGTAGCACCAATAAGGAACAAGTTTCTTCTACCAGCCTTTTCAATTAAGAAAAAGGATGGAATGGTGAATAAAGCATAAACAGTGGCGAAAACACCACCCATAATAAGAGACATTCTGTCACCCAATTCCATCTTTTTGAATAAAACGGTGGAGTAGTAAATAGCAGCGTTACAACCAGTGAATTGTTGGAAAAATTGAGTGGAAGAACCAATCAACATTCTAGCGAAATGTTGAGTCTTACCACCGGTGAAAAGGTCCTTGAAACCAACTTGGGATCTAGAGAATCTATTGACGGCATCAGTGATACCAGTGGCTTCAGCAACGATTTCATCATGATCATGAGATAAACTTTGTAAAGCACCCAAAACGTGCATGGCTTCTTCCTTTCTATCGTGAGCAATTAACCAACGTGGAGATTCTGGTAAGTTTAAGGCACCAAAGAAAAGAACCATGGCGAAAAGTATTTGACAAGCAACAGGCAATCTCCATTGAATAGAAGAGTTGACGTATGAAAGTCCAAAATCAAGCCAGTAAGCAATAAAAGTTCCCAAGGCGACAACTGCACCTTCCAAAGTAACTAAAAGACCTCTCTTTTCAGCTCTGGATAATTCGGATTGCCAAACTGGGATAGTGGCAGTATTCATACCATTACCAATACCAGTAATAACTCTACCAACAATGAAATGACCAAGACCCCATTGGTCTCCGTAAGCAGTGACAGAAACAATGGTACCAATAATGATAATAGAGGAACCGAAAATCATAAGAGGTCTTCTACCAATACTTTCACCCTTGAAAAGAGCAAAAATAGCACCGAAGAAACATCCTAATTCGTAACAAGAAGTGACAGCACCTTGAACAATAGTGGCATGGTAAGCGCTTCCAACAGAAGAGTCAGTTGGAGGAAATTCCTTGTTGAATTCAACCCCAGTAATAATACCAGACATAAGACCCTGATCATAACCAAAAAGGGAGAACCCAATTGTAGCTGTGATAGTGATAGCCAATCTTAATGGACGACCTGTAAGTCCAAAAGTATTGGTTCTAGAAGTTAAATAAGCCATTTTTACCTTCTATAATTTATACTAACAGATTTTACAACCTGCGAAAAGGTGTTTATATTTATATATGAAAATTTTTAAGTAGAATTACGATGACGTATCCGTGAATATAAACAGAGAGAGAGGTTGCTGCAAAACATATGCACAGCGCAAGTTCATGCATACGGCTTACGCACTACACAAAAGTCCGGAAATAAATGTATAAAAAAAAAAACAGATGTAAAAAAAACTCAGTGTCCTCGGTCTCAACCTGAAATGACCCAATAAGTATATGACGGTTAAAAAGCACAGTTTGGTATTTAGACTCAAATTGCAGCACAAAGTTTTGAATTTTGATTTCAATTAAAGAATTCAATCAATTTTTGAATTTTTTTCAACTGAGAGTCCAGCCGCTCATTTGTTTAAGACGGCCAAGGAGAAAGTGTCAAGCAATGAAAAGGCAGGGAAAGTTTCAAATCTTGAAGTTCCTACACATAAGCAGTTCTAGTCGGAAATGGACCGTCAAAGCATAAAATAATATTCTTAACTTTCCTAAAATTAAGAAGTAAAAAAAAAAAACTCACTAGGAAAGGTAAAAATAGAAGAATATGTAGAGAAGCTGGATAGTGGGCTAGGAGTCTGTAAACTTATAAGGGACCGCTATATACATATTTTAAGGGCAAGAGCAAAATGAAGATATTACTGTAATAATATCGATCATCTGAAGCGAACATGAAACATATGCACTTAATAAAAACCATCTACTATCAATTATATAATATTAATCACGTCCATAGCAATCTTGACTGAAAAATTTTACTTTAAAGGCGCTTTTTAAGGTTTTATTTTTTTTTAATTTAATTTTTGTTTTTAATTTTGACTTTAATTTTTGTTTTGTTTTGTCTGTCTACTTTTCTTTTGTGGGGGAAGGTCCAATTTCATCTAATCCTATCCAACATTTTTACCTACTCTGTATCAGCTTGCTAATGCCTAAGCCTGGAATCTGGATTATTAATGTCTCAGAATAAACCTATTGATTTTAAACCAAAATTTAGAACCTGATGAAAGTACTATTCACACTGCCATAGATTATGGTAGACCAGCGCCCATTGAAGAATTAATTACTGTACGTCTAGAATTGTAATGTTTCGGATTAACGAAGCATTAATATCTAACAAATGACTTACTCAGCGAAATGGTTCTTCTTTCGGGGTAATTACGGATAAGGTTGTTCTCCTCTCTTGTTTCTTGCACAATTTGCCTCAGAATAAACCCCACTTGGTGCTGTTAAAGTTGTTGCCTTACTTAAGCTGTATTTATTTTTTAACTTTTAATAGGCAACGGCTAAAACACATTTTTAATTTTGATTTTCTGCTCTTTCAGCAATATCCTACGATTTCTTTTAAACCTAAACCCATCTCTTGAATTATGTGTAAGGAATCACGTATTGTAAAAGTAATGTTTTAGCTTATAGATTTAATGATGCTTGAAGGCTGTTCGACGTACTGGGTACATGCAGCCTGGGCCGTATTCTAATCAAACTGTGGAGTGCATACCATAGTTTCCCCCAGCTGTTTCAACTTGAATAAATTTCCCGGGGGTATCTTAAGAAACATACATTAATTGTTAGGAACACTGAATTATATATAGAGAGAGTTCCGGTGACTACCTACTTGCAATTATTTGAAAACTTCTTTAAACGAAACATTTAGAAATATTCAGCCAGCTTTCGGTCACTTTTACTAATACTTGAACAGATTTATTCTTCAATATTTGTAAATTGCTATTTCTCTCTTAATATTGCCCAGAACTTTTGTAAATAGTCCAACCTGTATAATCAATATGCACTGGTCTGATGATATTTTTTGTTCCGTTGATATCATTTTACACACAGTAGTAGTAAAATAACGATGATCGAGGACCAAGAAAAATGTTAATCAATAAGGTAATCCCCAAATATACAGTTACAATACATAATGTATGACATCCAACCACATTGAGCCAGCTAATTTTAGTACATATGCTCATCTAATATGGAAATATAAACTTTTGTTTTTTTTGTGGTTGCGAGCGCGCGCTCGTATTGGATTTTTGTTTTTTACTATTTGACACTTCCATGATGTCAAGGTGCGCGTTACATAATTTTTATGGTACCACTGCGTTGTATCTTGCGTTTACATTGATTACTAAATTACAGCTTGGAAGGATTCTCGCTTGAAAGTTAGAGCTAATTTTTGTAAAGTTAGCTCAGACTTTATCTCGATGGAGTTAAATTCGGTCAAAATCAATAATTATGTGAGCTCATAACATCAACATTCTTTTAAAGCTCTATTTCACTATTGTTCAATTGTTATTTAGTCTATGTTGTTGTTGTTGTTGTATTGTTTGACCAAATGGTATACCATCTAATTAATAATCTAGGGGTTACAAAAAGAAATCATCTATCAGACCCAAGAGGTGGATTGGTAGATTCTAATCTCCGCCGCCCTGCATTAAACTTTAGTCTTTTAGCCTGTGAAAGGTACTTTGTTTTATGATTCGAATTCGAGCAAAACATTAGACTACACACATTTGATAATACAAAAAGAATTTGTTCTCTTGGATCAACTATAAGTAACAAGACGGATAAACTATTGGACGAAAAAAGTATATAATAGAGAGAAAGAGAGAGAGAGAATATACATAGAGTGAACCGCTAACACTGGAAGGTTCGAACTGAACATTAACATCTTTGAATATTATGTACCACGCCTTGAAACTACATTCGTTTACTCTCTTGGTCTGCATTAAACTCAATCTAAATTTACGGAGAATCGTTTTCTCATGGTTGGTGGAATATATCTAAAGTACCCCTGCTGCTCGTTTGTACCACTTGGACTGGTGTAAGTTTGTGGAGAAGTTCCAAGATTATTTGGCCTACATGAATATCACCCTTTTCGAGCTTTATTATAAGGCTGAAGCACGTATACATCGAACAATCTAAAATAAATATAGATGGTTGGGTATTTACAATATGTCCGGAACTGTTTACAATCAATACCAAAATTAAAATGTTAATGCATTTTTTTTTTTTCATCCACCTGTATACGTACAATCTCTTTGTGTAGATTAATACTAATCAGTATACCTAAAACAAACAACTAATTATGAGCATTGAACAAAAAACTTTTCACCGTGTAGAACAACGCTCAAAAGTGGGTATGACTAAAAATCATCTTGACTTTTGTAACAATCAAAATTAAACCTTATTTAAAATCGCCGACATTTGACTTTACAACCTTAATTCAATCTTTGCGAAAAGGTATTCCGATGGTTCCAATAAATAGAGCTAATTTTGTCTATTGTCAACGTTTATATCTTCTAGTATACCAATCTCGATCAATCATCTTGTGAATCCAAAGGTAATACCCCCATTTTTCAATTTTATACCCAGCGTCTCCCAGTTCTGCATCTCTAAATAGTCGTAATTGACTATATGAGATGTTCACTTTTCAATGCAACTATGCCCAATTCCGACTAAAAACTACCTTCTCCGGCCCATGTCTTTTTTCTTTTTTTTTTTTTTGCTCACTTCTTTCCTTCTTTCCCACTCTACTCTAATTCTAATTCTAACTTTCATTTATACATCCATACACCAAATGTTTACCTTTTCATCTATGCACAACAAACAAAAACAAACTCTCAAACCTCAAAGACTTAGCCAATGTCTTTTGCTTCCAGCCAGCTCAGGAGCATAGAAAATAGGATTCTGAACCTCTCTGAGTCTTTAGCAGCCGACAAGAATAGTCCTGTGTCTTTTCTGGTGCCGGCTTCGGGCTCAAGCGCCAATGGCAAGCTGTACAAGTCACCATCACACAGGGGTCCACTTTCTTCAAGGAAACCGTTGTCAAAACTTCATTTGAATAGTTTAGCAACCCCCAAGTCTCCAGAGTCTGATTTACTGCCCACCCGGTTTCGAGTAAGCAAGAAGCTGAGTATAGAAACGAAAAAGACCAGTCTTGGTTCAAGAAGGACGCAGGCGTCTAGTAGATCATCTTTAAGCAGCAACAATAGCATGAATAACTTAGGAGTTGGAAGAAGTTTAAAAATAGACAACAAGCGCAAGTTAGATCCTAAGCACAAGCCCAAAGACCAGATTTACAATCCATTGCTGGGAGTCACCAATCTTAAAAATTACTGTTTGGCTGATTTTTCCATTGGGAAACCGTTGGGAAAGGGGAAATTTGGTAAGGTTTATTGTGCCAAAGAGAAAAAAACTGGATTTGTTTGTGCTTTGAAAGTGATGTCTAAAAAGGACATTGTAGAATTCAAAATCGAAAAAAATTTTAGAAGAGAAGTGGAAATTCAATCACAATTGAAGCATCTGCTGGTTTCAAGATTGTTTGGATATTTTTATGATTCCGAAAATGTTTATTTGATTTTAGAATATTCAATTTATGGAGAATTATACGCTCATCTTAAAATGCAAAGACGTTTCAATGACGCCACTGCACTGCATTACATATATCAAATGGCAAAAGGTTTACAATACATTCACAGCAAAAATATAATTCATAGAGATATTAAACCTGAAAATATTTTACTTTCGTTTAATAATACCATAAAGATTCTGGATTTTGGTTGGTCGGTTAAAATGAAACCAGGAAATAATAGACTCACCATGTGCGGGACTTTGGATTATCTTTCCCCAGAAATGATTGAATCTAAAGAGCATGATTTTGGGGTTGATATTTGGGCTTTAGGGGTATTATGTTTTGAATTACTTGTGGGGAAACCTCCATTTGAAGAAATTGACAAAAACACAACATATAAAAGAATTGCTAAAGTAGATTTACATATCCCTAGCTTTGTTAGTCAAGAAGCTGCAGATTTAATTCGTCACTTACTTCAATACAATCCAAAAAAAAGAATCTCTTTAGAAGAAGTGCCACATCATCCATGGATAATGAAAAACATGAAGTATTGGCCTCAAGAGGATTCAAAATAGCATTATTAATATACAATTATACATAGCTAAATAAATATACACAGCTATTTAACAATTTACTGAACATAACGTAAGATGTAACCCCATGGTATTGTAATAAACATGGGCGTTCAAATAGAAAGAAGGTTATTTAGCTCATTGCTGTGCCAGCTGGACTTGCTGACCAGCGGCAGCAGCGGCGGCTTGTCGTTGTTTTAATAACAACATCTGTTGGTGTTTCATAACTTGTTGTTGGAACAATTGCTGTTGATTGGAGTTGTATTGCAGAGTCATCAAAACTGCCTTCAGAGGAGCTCTGACTTGATACATTTCACCAGTGATATCTGCACCCAGTTGGGTACTCGTGGACTCGGCAAACCCCATGGCAGAGTCAACACTGACAAGTGTACAACGGCCTTGTAACCCCCCAATGGATCCCAGAATCGCTTGATTGGCAAGAGTTTGATCTCCTTGACCTGACGTATCTGCTCCACTGGCCCCGCCAGATGTAACAAGTGCATTGGCGTATGATTCCCTCATATAGAGAAATCTGTGTCTATTTCTAACTGGTAACCATACTTTCCTTTCCAATGGAGCAGGATGGTTTTTCAGTAACCCTTCGAGAACTAAATGAGTCTCTTCATCCGGATCCAAAGGTCTTGGAGCAACCACCAGTTCAGGCTCAGCAAACGCAGCATCTTCTCTTCTTTGAGCTGCAAGCGCGTTGTTGGCTGCAAGCTTGGCTTGGTTTCTCTTCTGATATTGTTGAAGAAGTACATCGTAAGGTGCCAGTCTTCCGGGAACTGCTCTCTTGGCACCCATAGAATGGGTCTTACAAGTCAAAGAACGAGCACAGAATCCACCCAGCGGAAGAGGTACACCACATTGTTTTTCTACATCCACTGGGCCCTTAAGTTTCGAAGGCTTCTTTGTTTTCTTCTTGGAACTACCTTCTCCCGTGGTGGCAGCGGCTGCTGCTGCCGCTGCTGCGGCCGCCGCCTCTTTTTCTTTCTGCATCTTACTCTTTTTATATTTCTTGCGTGGTTTGACTTCGTCAACCATCGGAGTGGTGTTTCTAGATGACTCAACTGAAGACTCCTCCACTCGGACCCGCTTTTTCTTGGGCTCTTTCTTCTGTTTCATTTCGGTACACTTAAAAAAATGGGTTTTAAGTGATTGATCTCCAACTGGACGACCACACAGTCCACAAATACTATACTTTTCGACTACTGAAAGCGGTGAAGTTTCTGAACGAGGATTCGAAATTAGGTGGGTTTCCACTTTCTTTTCGAGGTAAACCCCAAAGTCCTTCCAGATGATATTCTTCTTCCCAGGCAGGTGCGGGATAGCAAGACGGTCTACGGTGATGGGCTCTTGCAAACGGGTACGGGACATTGAAGATCCTGACTGGACCAGGTATAGATAGAAATTGAGTTGTTTGGTACTGCACCTAACTCAAGCTTTCAAGTATCGAGGATTTGCAACCACTGTGAGCAACAAAGGACAAGAAGGTTGGTACAAGGAGTTTGAGGGGTTGGATAGAGAGTTTTTGGTGTTTATATGGTAGCTTTCCCTACAATTACTACTTCCGGGTACTTGTCGGGCCAATTGCACTCTTTGTTGAGGTTATATGCTTGTGTTTTTACTGGGTTTGGGTATTGTGAATAGTTCCCGGAAAGATAAAAAAAAGCAACTAAATTGCTTACTAGTGGAAATACAATTATTTGTAGACAGAGAGGGGACAATGTAAAAAAACAACAATATACAGACAATTAGTTCAAGGACTCCGATGAGCTGCAATAGGTGGATACTAGATTGTCAATAGACGGGTTTGAATGGTAAATTGATCTCATATCAACGTTTATACTTGCAATCAGCCGTCATACATACACACTCTACACTAGATACAGAAAACCTCCTATACATATTTGTTTGTAAAATTTTTGTAGTAATTTTTTCTATTTCTTGTTTTATTCTTCTATTCTAATATTCAACTTTCTACTTCTCTTTGTAATGATCTACAGTCCATAAATCAAAGTACAAGTCCAAAAGACATGAACTACTCCACGCTTGAGTAGGACTCGAATCATCACATAATTGTCCATCCTTGTTGGTCAATTCGGTCAATCCCGCCCATGGCAGATCCAGAATCCACTTCATATGTCCCTGTAACCTATCGTTAAGTTCTCCCAATGTGTATTGAGACAACTTCAAACTCTTCTCTTGCTTTTGCTTAAGATGGTTGAAATATAAGTAGGCTCGGAAAAAATATCCAATACACCATACCCATTCTGGTCCTTGATGGTAATTGCGTCCCTTGGAAGTGGCAAAATCTTCATTATCAACACTATTATGATAGTCTGGATGATAGTTCCAATCCAGTGGATCTAAGGTCGCCATACCAAGTGGTCCTCTGATGGCATTGTCTGCAACTTCTATGGCTGAAAGGGCGTGTTCCAAAGTGAAAAGCTCAGGAGCCACTGTCATGGCAATTGCAAAATTAGGTCTCAATTGATAATCTTCAAATGGTTTACCCGTACGGTATAAATCCTTATAAATCCCTCTTCTATTGATAATACCAGTATCAACGTCATAGTTAGAATCTTCACTTGAATCTTTTGGAATGTAATAACATTTTTCAAAATTGGTTTGTACCAATTTCTCCCAATCTTTCAATGAAATCTTGCTACCATCTTCCTTTTCTACCTCAGTGAATTCAAATTGTCCCTTTCCGTTCAATTCATTGACAAATCTCAAAGTACTTTTGAGTAACCCTTGAAGTTCCACTGCTGCTCCATCTCTTGGAGTCCCTGGATATCCTTTATTACCTGCTTTTGCACTCTCTCCCATTTTGTCCATCCAGGTACCACAATTCCATTGTGATCCACCAAATATCAACCCATTGGACCAGTCGACCTTTACTTGAACATTGAACCCTTCATCGGTCATCTGAGAATCCAAATTAGGACCAGCATTGGCTTCACGATAGGTAATACCTTTTGCGTGCCTTTGAAGAATCTCAAACAATATTTCTTTGATCAGAGAATCATAACTGAAAGCTCTTTCATCTTTCCAATCAACCCAAGTATCATCTAATGGGAATCTTCTCTTAACCTTTTCATCCAATATTTTGATACCATCGGGTGCTGACTTGACGTAATCTTGTACTGCTTGCGCAAAAAACCAAGCTGCATCACGGGCATTGTATCTTGGACTTCTACCTGCGTCTAATAGATTGGGAATCAATCCATGTTTAAGTGTAGCTGCAAATCCTAAAATATGATTTCTAGCGTCTTCAAATCTATTGGTCACAAGTAATAAACCACGGAACAGGATAAAAACATCACGTCCCCAACATCTCATATAGTTGCCACTAAAATGAGGAAGACCTGCTGCAAGACATGGGACTTGTTCCTTTGCCTTTAAACTGGTATTTTGCATCTTCCCAACCATTTGGACCGAAGTGAGAGCCAATTTTTGAATAAAGTTGGTAGACTTTTGGATATCTTCAGTCATAAGACGCAATGCGCGGAATCTACAAGCTTCATAGGCAGTTCCTAAAACCAAAGAAAAATACCTTGGACGCAAAAAGTATGGAACCACTCTAATGGCATCAATTCTGCTTTTAAACCATTCTTGAAATTTCTTAATACCAGCGCTTTCATATTTACTCAAACGATTGACGACATAGTCCAAAGCCCACTCCCCATCTCTCAAATGGTCACAAAATGGATGAGCCAAATTGTTTTCCTTGATTACATCACGAATCATCGAGATCCAACCTTGAAGTCCAGCATAAACCAATGTTCCATATTTAGGAATTGTATATGTCGAAGCCTCACCGTTGGAATTATCCAATTCTTCAGTTGCACATTTGTACAACAAGGCATTAAGATCATACAAGTCGAGATCCAAAGTAGCTTCAACACCTCCCTCTTTAACATAGCTATCTAATTTTACATCAACTTTTGGAATTTGGGTGGAAAAAACAGCGATAGATCCTGGAGCAAAATCCTCTTCTTTGCAATGAATAATAGACTCCTTACCGTTCCATTCTACGGAAGGAATATTAATTTCATCCACAGACACTGGAATACCAGTAAGTAATTTATCATTCTTTTTATATTCACCGGTTTTTCTTAAGGTGTAAGCAAATTCACCTTTGGCTTCTGTACCTCCAAGGATAGGCGGCGTCAATTGTTGATACCCCTCACCATTAGAAAACTTGGTTCTTGCAATCAAGAACCATCCTTTCCCAGTACGTGCGTTATATCTTTGTACAGTAATGTACTGACCTTCATGATGAAGATAAGTTTCATTGTCTTGGTCAACTTCAATACTTTCAGCAGTCAATTGTTCACGAATAGCGTTAAGTTTAGATTTAACAGGTCCAATGCCATTTTCACCGAAAGTGTATTTTCTAGTTTCACCAACTACATCGAGCAAGGCTGGATAACATTCGTCAAAGCCAAAAACAGAACCAATAGCTGCCAGGCAAAATGCCACCAATGCAGCCGTTGGAAGCGTATCTTCTACTGTTCTTTTTTGAGCTGGGGTTTCATTATCATGGGTACAATCCATGAACAAGGCATGGGGTGGTTGAGCAGCCAAATCCTTAGGAAGGTTGATTTCAGTAGCAACGCCAAAGGAATCCTTTTCAGAAATTTCCTTGTCAGCTGGATATGCAAAATCGTCCAAAGGCATCCAAGTAAGAGAACCAATAGGTCTTCCACCATGCTTATGAACCAAACGACTCAATTCTTCTACACTCCAAGCTTGCATGGCTTCTCTTATAAGAGAATTAATACCCAACCTTTCCACAAATATCTTATCCATTGCTTCAGAACCACTAAATAATTCGGCAACAACATAAAGATTTGGGTTTACATTACGGGCCTCATCCAAAAGTCTTTGTCCCACATGCAATGGAGTCAGATGGCAATTATCGATTCTAAACCCACAGAAAGTCTTTGCACACAACTTAGTATACTCAATCATACGTTTCCAAGTGTGAGGAGAATCTTCTTCTTTGTCACCGTATCTTAATTTGACACAATCACCCCAAATTATGACTTCACGACGAAGGTAAGCTTTCAGAGATGGGCCTGCAAAGTCTACCAAAGGATTACCACCCCATATCCAACCATTGTTTGCCAATGCCCAATCCTTTCCATCATCGCCTTTAAATTTGGTAAAATATGGTTCAGTAAGAGGAAATTCTTCAGTAACTTTCCCCCATTTTGGACCATTGTCTTCTAATCTCAAAAACCTTAATCTTCCTTCAATTTGAGATTTTATGGTTGAAACATCTTCATTGTAAGATTTGTATAATGGAACATTCAATGTATCCACAATAGAGCCAGTTTTGGATTCAACCTCTTGTACCGAGGCTTCTTTCCCAATGATGGAAATCACTACACCCAAAAGCCTTGAAACATCAAGTTCATTAGAAAATCTGTCCAGTAAAACGATTGAAGAACCGCTTATCTTTTGAGCGTATTGAGAAATTTGTTCAATATCACTTTTGTCAACGTCCAGTGGGATTTCTACTGGAGAAAAATTCAGATCATCATAGGCTTTTTTGATCTTATCAATGATTACTTTACGATCATAAACGTAAAATTGCCAAAGTTCCAAAGCATCAATTACATGAGTTTGAATACCAGTTAATATTTGAGTAATATTGGTATTATCAATGTCCGTTGGAAGGCCCAAATGATCCAAATTGGATGAAAATTCTGTAAGTTTGGTATCTAATTCAATAGCAGCTTTAAGATGAGGAGCAGTTTCGACGTTATAACCTGAATCAGGATATTTTCTTAACCATTCGGAATTATCAGCAGTATGATTCCAAACAACATCAGTTAAAGCTAAAAGTGAATGTTTTTGTAAAGTTTCTTTTATAAATGATGTAGCTTGATCATTCAGTTTAAATAATTCAGGATCATATTGTAATTGATCATAAATTGAATAAGGGGAATTCAGCTTACCTCGATGTTGTAAAGGAGTGAAATGAACCATATTGTAACCCTTTTTAGATACTTGTTGGAAAAGTTTATCCCAATCATCGAGTCCTCCAATCCATTTAGAAACCACCAGTTGAATATTTATATTATTGAAAGGTACATATTTGCCATCAATATAAAGATTAGGGGGTACGACAAAATAGTAGTTATCAGTTTTGATTACTTCACCAGATTGATCTTCATATTCAATATAATAGGAATAAGAACCAGGATGATAAACATTGATAGGAATAATGATATCTTGATGGAAGGAAGTACTGATTTTGTACGATTGATAAGAGTCCCGGTCAAAATCAGCATTTGCCTTTTGCGGCACGTTAGTATAAAGGGTTCCGTTACGAGTTACCAAGGAAGAGGCATTCAATTGAAAGAGAAGGTCACAGATGGGGGTTTTGCCGTCTTGGAACGATTCATTGGGGGCCACAGCTGGGAGAATAAGTACTCCGTTGGCAGTGGAAGCTGCGTTAAGGGGGATTCCGTCGTTGGCAATTCGAAGAACAACCTGACGAGTGGTGGAAGTCATGATGGGTCAAACAAATCAATTGAGAAGGAAATCCAAGCAATTGAAGTTCAAACTAACCAAAAATATGATCAAACGAGAAAAGAATGCTGTAAGGAATTAGTAAATAATTAGCAACTGTAGTGATTAATTTTTTTTTTATGCCGAATAACTGCCCATGGAGCAGTGCGGAGGGAGACGTTTACGTGGGACGTGGGACGTGGGACGTGGGACGCGGGAGACGAGAGACAAGGACAAAGGGCAAAGGAGGTTGAGAAACGCTTAGAGAAACTTCCACAGAGAGGCAGGGTATCAGGTCAAAGAATTGCTATTGATATACCAGACATTAGCTTGAACAAACGGTTGTACCAGTAGTTGTTGGGCAGTAGCGGTCCAATTTAATGCTGCACTACTGAGTTGCACTGGGTGAAAAATCACAGAACATGCGTGGAACCAACAGGGCCCTTCACTCATGCACGCGCAACTAGGACGACTCCACGCTAGTAGGCCCAATTCGCACAATTGGTCTATTCATGTGACCACAGATAGCCTACTGAGACGCTTGCACAGAGCACAGACAGAGCACAGAGCACAGAGCTAGAGCTTCTCAAACACCAACACACAGCAGAGCAAAAAATAAGCTTCCCCACCAGGAGTCGAACCTGGAATCTTCTGGTTCCAATCAGAAGTGGTTACGTAATCGTAGCCAGACGCCTTGACCATTGGGCCATGAGGAACGAAGCTTGTGGTATGAGAAGAGACAGTTAGCCACAGATGAACAGCTACAGAGGCAATACATTAGCAGCCATCGAGCTACTATTTTGGTTATTTCAAGAAAAAGATACACTACTTTGCGTGTCATTGACATCTTGGCAAAAAACGAGAACTTCACAGCCATTAGTTATACTATTAACAGTACCCATAAGTAGTGCTGATCGATTTTTTTTCATCTTTTTTTTTTCATCTTTTTTTCATTTTATTTTTCATTTTATTTTGCAAGATCTTCATTTTATTTTTTTTATTTCATTTTATTTATCTTATTTATTTTGCATCTATTTGCAATTATTAATCATCACCTACATGGGGTCGTCAGAGGCTTCTTCCACCGCTTCCAAGACCTATTCTTGCATAGAATGCGGCAAGACCTACTCCAAACCGTCTCTCTTGGCCCAGCATATGCGTACTCACACAAATGAACGCCCCTTTAAGTGTGATTTCCCTGATTGTGATAGCGCTTTTTACCGCAAATCACACCTCCAAGCTCACACACTTTGCCACGGAGAGGAAAAGCCCTTTAAGTGTAGTATATGTGGTAAGGGAGTCAACACCAAACAGCACTTGAAGCGCCATGAGATCACCCACACGAAGTCGTTCTCATGCCCCAAGGATGGTTGCACTGAAGCCTTTTATAAGCATCAATCTCTTAGACATCATATCTATTCGGTGCACGAGAAGTCCCTAACTTGTCAGCTTTGTAATAAAAGTTTCTCTAGACCCTACCGTCTAGCCCAGCATAATCAGAAGTATCATTCTGAATCTCCCGTGTACCAATGTGATCAACATGGTTGCTTCTCTCATTTCAAAACATGGTCTGCTCTTCAGTTCCATATTAAAACAGAACATCCCAAGTTACAATGTCCTATCTGTTCCAAAGGTTGCGTGGGGAAGAAGGGACTTGAAATGCATATGCATATTCATGACGAAGAAAAAATGGTCAAGTTATGGAACTGTGATTATTGTAATGTAGGTCAATTTGTTAAAAAAATCGATTTATTAGATCATTATAATCAATTCCACGACGGAAACATTCCTGACGAATTGCTAAATGCAACCGTCAAAGAAAGATTGGATATTCAATTGAATGTTAATGATTCAAACCCTATAATCTCTTCCAATTTGTCTCGGTACGTTGAAATAAACTCAGATGAAGAACACGAGGGTAAGAGTAAAGATGAAGAAGAAGAAGAAGAAGTAAGATCAAGAGCCTATTCTCACGCCTCTTTGGATTCATTCAATCATAGCTTACGCAATAATCTGTCTATAATTGATCTAATTCTGAATAATTTTGACCAACGGAAATTGGTATGCCCTAAAAGGAATTGTGATCGAAGATTTGCACGAGAATATGATTTGAAAAGACATTTAGCATGGCATGACAGATATATGCAAAAGATAGAAACTTATTTGCAACTGCTTGACCTGGAAAAAGTCGAACAAGATGAAGATGACCACATCAATAAAAAAAAGAAGCTAGAACCTACCACTTCTAGTGCTGATATCTATTATGATAACGAGGAAGATGATGACGAATTTAATGACTTAATAGACCAAGAAATTAAGAAGACAACTGGCGAACAGAAGGTTTAGTTGAATTTTACGTATATGTATATGTATTTATATTATATATTTGAGTATTCTATTAACGTCTTTGTCTTTTATAATTGTAACTGTCTCCTCTATTTCTGTCTCTATCGTCTCTACTATCTCTGCTGTCTCTACCATTTCTGTTATCATTACGCATCTGGTTTCCTCTCTGAGATATCGGAGGCGGAGGTGGTGGCGGAAGCCTTGAGTTTGACCCATTTCGCGGGTTAGAGGCAGGAGCTCTAGTTCCCGAGTTTGGAGGCCTGGAATTGGGCGGTGGTAAAGGTGCAGAGCTTGCACTTGATCTATATCCACTCCCTCTTTGCGGCGCTCTTGGTGTATTACTTAAATTATCACGTCGGGTAAGTTGGTCTTGAGGTGGCAATGGTGCCCTTCTAGCACCTTCTGATTTTTCATTGTCAGGTCTTTCCTTATTGTTTAAACGGCTACCACTAACATTATATGAAGAAGATGTCGAAGAAGAAGACGATGAAGCGGTAGAGGAAGAAGAAACAGAGGCACCAGTCCCATTATTAACTTCTCGGGTTTTATTTTGATATTCTTTTTTAGCTTCCTTAATTCTTTCCTTGAGAGAATTTGAACCGTTCAGTTTGGTCTTGGTATCAGGGAATAAATCTTTTTCGTTCTTCTCATTCACGACATCTACGCTATTATTCCTCTTATTCAATTTGTCAGGCACATGGTCTCTCTTAGATTCGGTAGGCTCAAACTTAGAATAATAATCATACCTTCCCTTGTTTTCCCTATCATTAGTCCTGCTGTTACGCGGTTGAGAAGGTTTATTATCATCGTATTTAGCAGCACTTTCAATCGCTTTCTTTTCCGCCAACTTTCTTGCTTCTTCCTCCTTAGTTTTACGTTCCTCTTCTTCTTTCTTTTTTGTTTCTTCTTCCTTGATTTTACGTTCGGCTTCTTCTATCTTCCTGGCTGCTTCTTGTTTTTGCTTTCTTTCAGCTTCTTCTTTCATTCTTTTCTCTGCCAAGATTCGTTTCTTTTCATCTTCAATAGCTTTACGTTTAGCCACAATTTCATTTCTAGCCGTTATAAGTGAGTTTTTTTCTTCTTCAGGAAAAGATGCAAAATCCCACACATGAACCCAGTCTTTAGTTCGGGCTTTCAAATGCCCAATCAATGCATTCAGAGCCAATTTCAAATCTCTACGATCATCGTTGATGGCAATGTTTTCAATCAAATTCAAAACCTCCTCGCATTGATCTTCAATAATAGGATATATACCCAACAAGTTCTTTAAAAACGTGATGGCATTTCTTCTAGACATGTATTCAGAAGCAGTTAACAAAGAACTGATCTCCAAAAGAAGTTGTTTGTGATAACCATAAAGCTTTCGTCTATAATTTTCATCAAGTTCTGGTTCCCAGTCACTTAATTTGGTCAATGTGGTGGCAAAGAAAAGACCCAAGTTTTCGGCCTCAAGTCCTGTCAAAGAATACAAGGTTCCAAACAAAAAGTTACTTTGGAAAAGACTGTCAAATATTTGAAAAATATCGAAACCAGCAGGTTTTAAACTATAGATTTCAAACAAAAATGTAGCAGCATATGCGGCATCAAATGGAGAATGTATGGATCTTGGAAGTATACATTTTTGTAAAAACTCAAGTGGAATCAATTGAGAAAACCATGTTGATGATGCTTTACGAAGTTCTGATAAAACGTTTTCTGAATGAATTTTATGCATTTCTTTTTGAGAGGGCAAATCATCGATAAATTTGTTGTTTTGTTGAAGATCCTTTCTTTGATTATCAACAAACTCTTTAGGTATATCCTTATTTCTAGCATTGATGTTAATACTTGATTTCAAACTTCCAATACCGTTTTGTAACTTTTTCAATTCTTCTTCGTACAATTCATTTGAAAAATTGATATCATAAAGAGAAAGCTTCCAGAAAATTTGATACAAGTCTGCATAAGAGTCAGCATCAATATTTTTAGAAACAGATCTCCAAAGTTCATAAGCCCACTCTGGCGAAACATTGTACTTATTGATCAATTCGTCCAAAGGTAAAATTTCAATGTTTTGACCAAAAGTACCTAAACTCTCAGTGAATAGATGAATGATCGTATCAATTTCGTCAATTCTATTACCAACCACTTTTAAAGGTAACCCATCAGATATAACTGTGTCACTCATTTGACACAACAATATAAATAACTCATCAATGACGTTCATATTAGATAAAGTATGAATTAAAGCTTTTCCAGGTTTCTCTCTATCATAACGTGTATCATCAATAGTGCGATGAACTAAGCGACGTAAAGAATTTTCACTATTTATCATATTTACTTGACGTAAAGTTAAGTTGGTAATGGGTTGAATTCCACCCATACATATCATGATTTCTTTTACCACGTTTAATGCAATTGTTTCCTTTTGATGAAGTGATTTAATTAAAAACAGAAACAAGGTAGTAATGTTGACGTTTTGAGGAAACTTTTGACAAATTTTACCTATAAACAGACTCAATGATTGAATCCATTGTCTATCATTCAAACCATCTTCTTGGAAAACAGATCTACCTTGTGCTGTCAACCGCATCAATAAAGCTAGAACAAGAGAATCCCAACCATATAAATTGAAGTAGCGAGCAGTTTCGACAACCAACAGATTCAAATTATCATATGATTCTAATTGTTGGAAAACAGTTAAGAAGCATGGTAGTGGATTACTAAATGATATTTTTGCTAATCGCCTCATCATTGGTCTCACATTTTCTTTAGAAAGTCTTTTTAAAACATCTTTAGTTGTTTTAGCAGCTCTACCGGCTGCAATTTTGATATATGGATTGTTTTTGGCTAAAACGTTATGCATTTCTCCGTATAAATTATATCTTTCTTCTACTGAATAGTGACAAAGAATCTCCCAAGCAGTATCAATAGCAAATGAATTTTCTTCTATTAATGGGACTGCAATGAAAATATAATTTCTAAAGAAATGAATCCATTTTTCCTTATCTTCTCCTTCTTTTAATTTACTTGATAAAATTTGACAAAGTTTGATAAATACAGTCAAATTTTGACTTAAATTGGTACTACTAAAACGTAAAAATTCTCTTGCAAATTTGAATAATTCATCAGACAGTGTCACTTGGGGTAAATCTTTTATCCAATCAGCATAAAAAAATTTGAATATTTTATTTCCAGTACTTTTAACGGTAGCTTTGAAACAATAATGCTGAGTGTATTGAATTTCATCATATGTTATATTGTTTTGAGCACTTGAGTGAGCAGTTAATTTTTGACTTGAAAGCTCTGATGAAGGAAGTTGATGATATTTTCCATGTAAAGGAGATATGACAGCATCAGTTAATCTATTCATTAAAAAAGGAATTTCCCCGACTTGAGCAAGGAAGGGATATTCAGTTAATAAGTATAAAGATGGCCAATATAAACCGACGGTTAAAAAGACTCGAAGGTATTGATAAATTTGATTTTTTTCAAATTTTTTATCAATAGTTAAAGCTTTTTGTTCTTTCAGATTAGA
Source organism: Kurtzmaniella fragi (assembly GCA_030581955.1). Lineage (NCBI taxonomy): Eukaryota > Fungi > Ascomycota > Pichiomycetes > Serinales > Debaryomycetaceae > Kurtzmaniella > Kurtzmaniella fragi. The sequence goes on along the minus strand of JAKTWE010000049.1, from coordinate 1,211 downwards.
ATCCTTTTTAGAAGAATCTGCTCCATCTTCTTCTTCATCAGCTAAAGGAGCAGCTATAGATAATGCACTTGCACTTGCCTTGAAAACTTCATCTTCCAATTGTTTTTTATATTCTAACTCCAATTGATTAATATTTGAAATATCCAAATAATTATAAACAAGTCCGAAACTAATAAAACCTTCTTTAATAAGACAAGCAAGTAAAACTTTAGTAGTTTCAGCTATTTCACGTTCAGATTTCATAATTCGAAGACCAAATAATTTAGCAGCAGTTTCATTACCTCCAATATATAAATTTTGCAAACATGAATTATCAGATTCTAAATTTGGCCACCATTGAGAATTTTTTAAGAATTTAATTACAAATTCAAGATTTCCAACTATTTGATTAATAAAGCATTCAAGAATGATATCCAATACTTTATTTGGATCCAAAGAGTAATGACCCATTAATTTATATACTAAATCAAGAGCAAAATCCACTTTTAATTCTGAAGGTTCAGAACCAGTTAATATTCCATTAAATTCAGTTACAAGTCTAGCATATCCTTCTGAAACTTCATGGAAAAGATTGAATTTCTTCTGAGTATAGAAGGCATCTCTTTTGCTAATATTAAGTTGTCTTGCAAGGGTCATATTACCTGAAGCAATCCCTAATTGAGGATTCAGTAACGTTTCTGCAACTATATGACGAGCCAACGTAGTGACTTTGATGATATTTTGACGGCGATACAAGTCAGCCAACAACTCCAACACAGGAGTGGTCACGGGCAACACATTCAACACTTGACAGAAAATTGTAGCTGTAGCTTCATCTTTGACCACTTCTGCAAGGAATTGGATCAAAGGTTGGAGTTCGATACGTCCTTCTTCATAAACAATCAACAATTCGGTAAATACCTGCACCGACAATTCGTCTCGGGCCTCCTTGTTGATCGAAGTGAGGGCCTGGACCAATTTTTCACTACCAGAACCACCAAAATCATCGACCACCTCGTCCAGAACACTTGAAAACGGCGCTTCCAATTCCATAATAACTAGCTTAAGAGTTGGAAATTAAGCTAAGGTACAGGCAAATTGAGAAGTTTTCGCGGTGGTTGCCAAAACTGGTGGAAGGTGAGTTTTAAAGATTGAAAATTTCAAAGCAACAAGAAAGTCCGTGATAGTTTAGTGGCTAGAATTACCGCTTGTCGCGTGGTAGACCGGGGTTC